>PNEQ01032708.1:0-17847 GCA_003012365.1 Medauroidea extradentata
TGAGTAATCAATTTCATAATTTATTTACAAAGAAATCTTTTTTGTCATTTGTATTGTAAAAATGTTTTATATTTGATACTAAGCCTCATTGTTGTCATAATATTGATTGTACACAAAAAGCTTTATAATCTATTTACCATGTTTTTGTATATAGCTACATTTATACTGATAACGACATATTCAAAGCATGTACATAATGATGATAGTACAATAGTAGCCTATAGGAGTTTAGAGTTTAGGTAATACTGTATAATTTTTCTCCACCAATATTTGTTTATAAAATAATGTAAACCCTGTAGTACTTTCTTTGCAATATAGTAACAACACTAGAATTAACGGTATTTGTTAAAACTAAACCGTCAATATACATTACATTCAACAGAATTCGTGAGACTCTTCTTGTAAATGGGCGACATGCAGGCGAGGGTTTGGGGGCCCACAGCAAACATTGCTCAGGGGCCCGGAATTTCTTTTGGCGGGCCTGCTTATAATACATGGCATGAGAATAGTGAAGTCTTTTAGAGGTTGCCTTTCATAAATAATGTAACTATCACAGTATAGACACAATATGTATTTGATTCAATGATTTTTACTGCTGTACTCTTCAAAAATACAAAGTTATATATTACATTGTAATCAGAATATCAATTTAATTTTATAATCAGGACTAATGGTCTAATTTTTCACTATAATTTTAATAGTCAGAAACTGCATTAATTTAAATGTGATGAATGTTCAGAATTAGGACAAATTAAAATATGTACGTAGGTATTACTTAAATGCAGAAAATTTAAAATATATAAATTCATTTAACAGGTAGGAAAATAAAGAGCTCATTTAAGTCCCATACTGACATTTGCTTGGAAATAGATATTAAAAACAGTACTTTTTTTGTTCTAGAGTTTCAACCATTATTCTCTAGTACAAAATTATTATATAATTTTAAAAAATCAAAAAAAATTTGTATGAAAGCTTTATAAATATTTCTTTCGCCATACAGTATATTAAAATAGAATTATATCAAGTAAACTATCTAAGACAGGTTTCCATCATGTAAATTTTTATAAATGATGGCTCATGTTCATCTTAGTGTTGTAATTTTTATGATCAGCAGTGTAATTAATGAACCCAACATTTGGCACTCTTGCATCACACAAGTTAATTGAAATGCCAATAACCATAACTTGCTTGGTGGAAATTGTTATACAATAAAAAAAATATCACCTGTTTTCAATATTACATAAATTATCAAATACATTAAGTTACTAACTACTGGCATTGTAATAATACAACCCATTACATTAAAAAAAGTAAAAACATACCTGGAGTTATTGAAGAAACAGTCACATGTGGTGATGTAATTCTTGTACCTAAAAATGAATACAAAACCAAGTTAAATGCTACTTAAATAAACACAATTTTAAAAATATAAATTTTACATTGATATATTTAATCCAACATCCTCTTCAGGTCTAATGCTTAATACTTAACAATTGTTTATTTTTGTTCAAAACTATCAAGCAGGAAGAGAGACAAGGAGGCCATTTGTCCTAATAATAGTTAACAAATTAAAGGTGCTGTTCACCTCAGTTTTCAACATCTTTTTTTTTCTTTCTTTCAATATTTGTACCACATATTTTTCTTATTTTAGATATAAATTGTGATTAAATCTTCCTCTTAGGAAATTTGTGTATCTCTCATAGTTTTTGCGTAATGAGTCGTAAACATCAAAATTTACACTTTACGATTTTATGTACGTCACAAAACAAACTGACATACCAAACCGAAAAAATTCACAGCGTATAACAGTATTGTAGGCTATTATTTGACATATATAAAAACAAAAAATAAAATATTTTTGTAATTAATAAAATATGCTGAATTTTAAAATGAAAATTTCAAACTTTAAAAAATTTATTTTTTGTTTATATGTATGGCAAATCACAGCCTACAGCATTGTAATACACTGCAAATTTTTTTGGTTTGGTATGTCCGTTATTAGAGGCGTACATAAAACCGTAAAGTGCCAATTTTGACATTTATGACACACTACGCAAAAACTATGAGAGATACATAAATTTCCTAAGAGAAAGATTTAATCACAATTTATGTCTAAAATAAGAAAAAATATGTGGTACAAATATAAAAATAAAAGAAGATGCTGAAAACTGAGGTGGACCACACCCTTAAGGAAAAGGAATCACAATGTTTAACAATCTTCTCTCTTGGACAAACAAACAGCAGACTACAACGTTCAGCAAGATTTAGTGATCCTTGTAGCATTGTAGGTATGACATGTTTTCACTTTTATATGAGGAGGTTAGAGATATGTGACTGCTTTGTTGTAGCAAAATTTGTTATTGTTTGTCATGGGTGTACTTTATATTTAAGAAAAATGCTCTGATTTTGATGTTTT
Organism: Medauroidea extradentata; assembly: GCA_003012365.1. Lineage (NCBI taxonomy): Eukaryota > Metazoa > Arthropoda > Insecta > Phasmatodea > Phasmatidae > Medauroidea > Medauroidea extradentata. The sequence continues at coordinate 2,417 of PNEQ01032708.1, forward strand.
GAATACTAAGAATAGTAATTTGGTTCATGTATCTCATGAAATAAATATGCTAATGTATTTATGTTGTTTTGGGAATTTGGGACCCCACAAAGGAAACTCAGTGTTTTTTGTTATTTTGTAATTGTGTGGCGCAGTAGGATTCGGTTTACGACCATATAAGGAGATGTTTGGGTGGCGTAAGTTTCATTTATGCTTCAGAGGATAGTGTAGGTAATGGTTAGCCAGTAGAAACTTGGCAGAGAAGGTAAGGTGGATGCGGCGCTTGTCTCAGTGTAGCCATTTTGTTATAGAAATTTTTCCTCACTAGTAGGGTGGCTGGACGACAGCTAAAGGCCAGATACCCGGTCTGTGAAAAATAATGAAAGTTGGGTAATACAATATATGTAAGCAGGAAGCAGTAGTGGCAGGCATTTAACCCTTGTAAATCTTAACTACGATGAGTTAGTTAAAGTGGCAATTTAATGCACATTAACAGCACCCACAGTCTGTTTATCTTTCAACTTTTTTCGGCCTTGTTCCTAGACTCTAAAAAATTGTTCTTCAATTTATGCTCATGGTAATCGGGGCCAGGACTGGTTTTCAACACCCATAATTAACTTTCTTCGTAACTAACATCAAGGATTTCAGATAGAACACTGCTTTCTGGTTATGAACTTTTTCCACAGTTTTATACAGGATGTTGTTTTCTTGTGTCTAACTGCACTTCTCTTCACGAATACTGAGTGGCCAAAACAAACACTTTCATTTGACCGTGTAATCATATACTGTAGCTGAACTTTATAACAATAATAATGGATTTTCTAAATGCACCAATACATACTTGGAATTTCATTCACACTTGTACTTATTCAAAAGTAACACTCGCAGAACCATACCTCATAATAAACCGCAACAAGTTTGGCAATAATTGAAATTGAGAAATGCTATATTCTAACAAACTTCAGGCAAACAGTTCAGTGGGAATTCAGAAGAGGATGTCGCCTGCAGCAGTGGAACCAGTAAGGCTGCGCTCTGCTTTCCAAGGGTGCTGCATCACGTGTTCTTTGCAAATTTGACATACGACATCCTTACATCTACAAGGTTGGATGAATAGTGATCAACCCACATACCCATTCAGTGTCATACAGTATTTAGTTCACTGTTATAAGGCAGACACAGTCTCTCTCCATTACTGGCCAAAGAATGATAAAAATATTTTCATTACCACAAGAGGCAAAACTACAGAATAGTGTCACAGAAAGGATAACAAATATGATACACAGGCCAAGAAGCAGTCAACCATAGATAACAAAAAGACTTAGCAAATCACATTTTCACTGCAGGCAATCAGATAGCAGATATCAAAATATTTACATGGGCCAACTTCCGTTATTCACTGATTTTACCGGCCAGTGTTTTCAGTAATGTCAGCTATAGTTCCGATAATGCTGACGACACTGACAGTCACTGATGAATGGTTGATGACTATACCCTGTGCGAGGCTACATCTACTTACTGAGATTGCGGATTTTACTGGCACTTCAGAGCATCAGTGTTGTCAGTAAACCAATTTTGTTGGCAGAAATTCAAAAATTGAAGCTATATAATGGTAGGACAAAAAGTCTTTTTTAAGACGTAAGGGCCAAAGTCTATTAATTTATATACTTTTATTTAACGTCTGTTTATAGTTACTGAAACAATCGTCATGCAGTTTGCAAAGCCTAAATAATGTTAAGAGGATGAATCGTACCTTGCTTATGTATTTAAAAATAATGGAAACCGCTTCCCAAATCTTAAATACACACAATGTTTAAGTTGCATCTTGAAAAAATGAAGAAAATTATATCAGTCGTAAGTTGTGCTAGATGCATCAATATGCTAAAAATATACCAACTTTATATTTAAAGTAAATACAATATACACAACAAACAAAATAAACATGATTGTTCATTGCAAGAATGATATCACAGATATGATGAAGATGTAGTTGCTAGGCAATGCACATTGCAGTAATGCTTACTGATTTAACATTCCGATATTATCTGTTTACTGACGGAGAAATATTATGCTGATTACTGACACTGTTCTCTTAATTGTTCATGAACACTGGCGAACTGTCAGTGATATCAGTGTTGTCAGGAAAAAAACAGAAGGCGGCCATGGTATGCACTATATAGTATTAATTGATTTTAAAATGAGATGACTAATAAAGAATGGTCTTATTACGAACATTACAATATTACGATGAAGAAAAAATTTAACAAGTTACTTTTACAGCTAAAGAAACTACATAACAAAAACTATGTCACTTTTAAGACGGACACCAAGATTCAAGTGATATAAGTACTAGAATAGCTATTTACTACTACCGACTCTTTTTAAAAACAACTAACAAACATGTAACAGAAAAAAAAAAACCTTCACACACAGCATTATTGAATACTGCATGATACAATAATAACTGAACAGTGAATGAGTGAGTGAGTGAAAGACTGTGGTCAGTGCTCAACATCTAGGTCTTTAGCGCTGGTGAGGGGTGACATGAGATGAGTATGGAGCAGCGCTGGAATGAAAAGGCAGGGGAAATGGGAGTTCCCTGAGAAAATTTGCCGACCAGCAGCATTATCCGGCACGGTACCCACATGTGAAAATCCAGGGACCGAACCTGTCGGTAATCGAACCCGGATAGTCATGGTGGGAGGCCAGTGATCAGACCATTCGTCGACCACAGCCCCAACTGAATAGTGACACAGATAAATAGTAGCAGTAAGCCAACAACAGCTAAAGGATACTCACTGACACACTCAGGTCTCACTTGCATCACAGACTGAGGCCAGTCACACACCATGGTCTCAGGGTTGTACCATGTGCCAGGCCCACACTTCTTCTCTACTTGCCGAGGTCCTGTAGGAGTGTCTTCACAGTGGAAGAAAAGACTACAGTCCGTAGGGTGAGCTTTGTTGGGTCTTGTTACATCACACTTCCCAACAGTTACCCCACCACCAGTAGTAGTAGTAGTAGTAGTACTAGTAGTATTATATCCTGTACCTGAACACAATAATCATCATTAATATACTGCTGAAATAAGTACGTGGCAAAGAACTGTCGAAACTTACTAGGACTATTTTCCATAATTTTTTTTTGATCAGGTTAAAACAATTTACGTACAAGTCTCCTGTTTCATCAACATTTTGCTAAAAATTGTATATTCAGTTAATAAAATAACACATAAGGAACAATATGTCAGCTTACAACATGCAGCTTATATTGTGTTGCACACTTTCTTTATATTATGTTTAGTTACAGTTGAACCTCAAATTTTACTTTCCCCTTACTTACATTTTGACCTCAATTAAATTGATCTTTAGGTTGTTGTCCTCTCACTTGCACTGAAATTCAATGTAACTTTCCTTGCACTGAAATTCAATGCAACTTTCCTTGCACAACACATTCTAGTGGTTTAGATTACAATGATTCAGATTTAGATTAGATCCAAGCCACCTATTATTAACACTATTAAAATTACTAATTTAAAAAATTACCTTGTTGCATTGCGTAGTGACAAGGTTGTGTGTTGTTAACAGTACTAAATAATAATGTAAATAGGTAACACATTTCCATGGGTAAAGTTATACTTGTAGTTCACACTTTAAAGGGTAAAGGAGGTAAATCGTCATATATGGTGCAATATTATTAACTGAAAGATATATTCAATGAAGATTTAGAAAAAAAATAGCTTTGTAATTTATTTCAAAACTAACATTAATAGTGAACCAGAAAAACAAACTACCGGTATATTCCTAATATTTAATACTGATTAAACAAAATAACATAGTCTTCATGTTGATGAAATATTTGTGAAAACCATTTTTTAAGAAAGTTACTACAAAACTAAGGTGTTAACCAAATTAAGCTTAAAACTGATTTAATTTTACTTCTCAGCTCAATAAAAAAATGCTTCACCGTTTAAGTACCAACATTTACATAACTTTTAAAAAATTAGCAGTCATCAGAATTTCATTAAGTTTGGTTCCTTCCAGCCGTTCACACTTTCCTTGATTAATTTCCCTTTTTACTTCTCACTAGAATAGTGTACCACAGGGGAACTACTAGCTTAATACCACAAAACATGATATCATCTGGAGAGTCTAAGCATGAAATATAGCTCAGGGCAGCAGAGCAGTCTATAAAGAAGAGCATATTATAAAACATTACTTAACCTCCACTAATAACCTGTAGCAGCAAGTGTATGAGAGCACAAAAGCAAATGAACATAATTTTTATGAAGAATTTTTAAAAATATTTTTAATATATCTCTGTGTTCTCTGGTATAAATACAAATGTGCATTAATATTTGTTCCACAGATTAACAAAGTCAGGCATTTTTTATCTGTAAAGCTGTGATGTTACAAATATGGATAACTTTTGGGATCTTCATTGAGACTACCTGCGCGTGCACACTGTAAAATGACTACATCTTTTATAGAAGTTTTAACATTGAACGAATGCATATATCTGAATGTGAACAAGCATATATCTGATTATTGTGAATATAGTTTCTTCATACACCTCTTGGTGGCAGCACCATTTAGTATATCCACCCAAATATATAAAAAAAATTTGCTAGACGACAGATGTCTCTGTGGATAGTAGCAGAGCACAGGAACTTTCACTATGCATTTCATTTATTGGGCATTGGTTAGTCACATAGCAGATTCATCTATATATATAAAAATGAAAGCTGACTGATTGACTGACTGACTGACTGACATATCAAACTGCAGCCCAAACCACTGGACCTAGAATCGTGAATTTTTTTTCGGGGTTCCCTTCAGGTCGTAGGCGAGCACTAAAAAAGGATTTTTCGAAATTCGACCTCTAAGGGGGTGAAAAGTGGTGAAATGTGTTTCCGAAGAAACGTCGATAGAGCTCGAACCCGACGGCCAATCATGGTGATTTTTACTTTAATATGACACTCGTAAAAATACATATTTGCCAATTTAAAGATTTTTCGAAGTTCAACTTTTAAGGGGTTGAAAAGACCTTAAATGTGTTTCCCATCAACTATCGATATCTATCGAACCCTTTGGGATAGAGAGTTGATATTCACTTCAAAATATTGCTTACGTTAATACCCAAAAAGGAGTTTTAGGTTTTTTTGAAATTCGACCCCCAGGCAGTAAAAAGGGGCAAAATGTGTTTTTTATGAATCGTCTATATCTTTGAAACACAATTGGCTATCATCGTGATTTTAACTTTAATTGGTTACTTTTACAAATGTCTATGACAGGACTCAAAATCGTTTCGAAATTCTTTGTTTAAATGGGTGAAAATACGTGAAATGTGTTTTCGATTATCCTTCCATATCTATCAAATCAATCGAGATATCGAAGTACTCTTTGCTTTAAATTGGTGCTTTTGTAAATTTCCCAAGTACCATTTAAAATATATTTTCCGAATTCAGCCCTAAATTGGTTAAAAATGGGGTAATATGAGTTTTCGACTCACATTCGATACATATCGATTCCATAGTTTTTTATATAGAGACGTGATTTTTGTTTAGGATTGATGCTTACTCAAATACCTAAAAAGTAATTTTAGGAATTTTCGAAATTCGCCACCTAAGAACGTGAAAAGGGGTGAAAAGTGGTGAAAAGCGTTTTCAAATAATTGTCGATATATCTTGAACCCAGAGGGCTATGTTGTGTTTTTTATGTCCACGAGATACCAATAAAGTATTCTAAAACGTGATTCAAGGGTTTTTCGAAATTTACTCTCTTAAGTGGTGAAAAGACCTTGAACGTGTTTTAGATAAATCCTCAATATCTATCGAACCCGTTGAGATACACAATTAATTTTTGCTTCAGGGTGATGATTACAGAAATTATCGCAAAACAGTTTTCAGATTTTTCGAAATTCTATTTCTTAATACTGTGCAGGGGTGATATGTGTTTTTTTAGTGAATGATCGATTTTGATTCGACTAAAAGGGCTAGCGATGTGATTTACACTTCAGTTGGATACTTACACAAATGTCTAAAATGTAAATTTAAAATATTTCTAAATTTGACACCCAAAAGGGTGAAAAAGCACAAAATTTGTTTTCCATCAACCCACGATATCTATCTAACCAGTAGCGATATTGAGGTGTTGTTCACGTCAGAGTGATGCTTACGTAAATACTTAAAAAAATATGTATGTAATTTTTTTCTTTATAAGAAATGTGATTATTAAGAATAAAACTTAGTTGGTCAATAATCAAGGCAGACGATCCGAAAAGCAGGAACGAGCAGCGAGAAACAACTTATACAGGAGTTTCACTACAGTAACCTATCGAGACATGGTGTTGTACAACCTCTATGAGCTCAGGACACAGATATTTTATTTTATTTTTTTAATAAATTTTATTTTCATGAATTATTTCGATGTTACGTGACGCAGTTGTTTGTCACTCAGGTATAAATTCCGGGAGGTTCTGGGCTCGAATTCCGTTAAAAGCTGCGTGCAAACGTTCAATTCTGACACACAAAACACTAAAGGGCAGATCGAATTAGTGCAATTTACATGTAGTCTTTTAAAGGGGTAAAATTGCAGTTCGCTTCCCACTTAGGTTCCTCTACAATATCAGCTGACATATCGTCAGTATACTGACAAAAGTGACTAAGTCATAAATGCTATTTCATTTAAAAACAGTATTAAATTGTAGATATTAACAAAAATGTGGTATGTTACTATACTGTGACACAACAGTACCAAACGACGAATAGACTTTAAACATGGGCAATTGTTCGTGAACAACATATACATACTCCTAGCATTTTTATAATTTTATCTCATTTTAACTTTATCACTTTTGGCAGTAAACCGACGATATGTCATCTCATTAATCTCAGGTTTGGGGCTCCAAATACGTTTCCGCGAAACCTTTACCCTCTGAAACTTTATAATGTCAATAAAGTTCACGTGAATATTTTGAAAATATATAATTGAGGGCACCGTCATCAATGGTTGTGCACAGGATAAACAGATGTTTCTCATTCGATTAACCACTTACCTTAGATGTCTGTAACTACCCCACAACGTCAAATAGGCCCAGGCGAAGTCGCTGTTAGTGGTAGGGACAAACTTAAGACTGCTTTTCGCGTGGACAGCTATAGCTACTTATCTTGCTGCAGAATTAGTTCAACTAGCCACTTGGACATTCTAACACTTGATGACTGAAGTACCAATTTTGTGTACAAAGAGGTTTTTCAATAAAAGTAAATATTATCAGTTACGAAAAATACTCGTGAGCAAAGCCGCGGGGCACTGCTAGTATTAAATAAATTTTAATAGTACAGAAAGTGTAAATTTTAATGGGCTACACAGAAACATTTTTTAATACTATTGCACCATTCAAATGACGTACTATAAGGTAAATTTCTTATAAAAACAGTGCAGTTAAATATTTTTTAACAAAACAGAAGTGGCAGTCATTTAAATGTGATAAATACTGTAAATTAAAAACCAATCAAAATATGCATTTCCTAATTGCTGAAAATAATACAGCAAAACCCCTTTATAACAACCACCTCTCTATAACAACCCTTTCTTCAAGAACCGTGGGGTTTTAAAATAGGGGTTTTGCTGTATAAGTAAACTTCTTTATAAAGACCACCCTTATATAAAGTCCCTATTCTAGGGAACAGTGAGAGGTCTTTATAGAGAGGTTTTACTGTATTATTACATTAATATATAAAATTTAATATAACAAGTATGGAAATAATGTGCTCATTTAAGACCCTTGCCTGTAAATAAATACAGATATTAAAAGTACCCCTTTTATGTTCAACAAGTATAATTAAAAACGTTTCTTCTCTCGTATACAAAGATTGGTGAATTAAAAACTACAAAATTAATGTGTACAAACAGTTTGTGACTTTATTATAAAATTTTCTTTCGCCTTACATTGCAATAATACAGGAGTGTTACTATGTAATCTATCTATGATGGTTATTTCGCTATTAATTTTTGTGTGATAGTTTATGTACATCTTAGCATTGTAATATTGATGGTCAGGAGTGTATATAATGCACACAACATTTTGCACCCTTGCTTCACACAATGAGTTAATCAAATGGGAGTAATCATAATTTGCTTTGTAGAAATCATTTTTTCATACAAAAATAACATTTGTACGTATTATTTAACAAATAAATTTGAATAAATTTATTATGTTACCAACTACTGGCTTTGAAAAAAAAATATAGCAAATCAAAACATTAAGTCAAATTTGATACCTGAAGTTATTGTAGAAACAGTCACATGTGGTGGTGTGATTCTAGTACCTAGAATTAATTAGAAACAAGTCATACATTATTTTGAAAATATAAAAAAAAGTAACTATAAATATTGCACTGATACCAACAGTCTTTAGGTGTGTAACACATATGACAAACATCTATTTAATAATCTATAAAAATCATAAAAATACAGCCTCAAATAAAAATTGCTTAAAATACATAACAGTAGGTATATGCTGTTCAAAACTGTGAAACAGTAGCACAGCGTAAAAAAAAAGACTACGAGGCCATGTCACACCCCTCCCTGCTAAAAGTAGTAACTTTAGAAAAATTAATTACAATTTTATTATTTAATTTCATTACAATACAAACAGCACATAATTAAAGTTATTATCACAAAGTACATTATTTTTTAGTTACGTGTAATCTTAAAGATGATAAAGGAATGAATGTTCAATTACACATAATACTTAGTATGGGGTTTATCAAATTTGCTCTCTCTCTGAAAGTGAAACCTGTCTATGTCACTGTGACATAGAGATTACCCACTGATATGGTTAACAGAAACCTATTACAACCATCATTAAATACATACTCATTTTAAATACAATACAACTACCTTTAAGGTTGAATACAGCACTCAGGTCATCAGTATAGTGTGGGTTCTATACTGTAACTAGGTAACAGAATTACAGCTACAATTTTATATCACTGAATAAAAGATAAATTTCTTTGCTATATACTTCAGAAAATAGCAACAAACAGTCTCAAATATACAGTAAATGTTACCTAATTCTTGCATCTAAAATCTGGTCGTTTCAACCATACAATGGAGTATATAACTTAAGATACTATAATTTTTGAGTTAGCTAGATTATAGCATTGAACCCACAAATGTGTTATTCCCTCTTTTTACTAGGCCAGGCAAGAAACATTCACACTTTCAACAGAAAGAAATTTGACAGAAAACAAAGGGAACAAAGTGATGTCCACTTGTCATATGTCCATATCATATATATCTGACAAGCAGACATTCAAGCAATATTATTGGCACCTATTCACTGGACTGACACCCCACCCTGCACTGACACACACACATTCTCAAACAGGAAATTTTCACTTCTCTGATGGTAGCAATGACATATTTTCAGAACCCAATGGCATAGGTGTTTAAATATCTTATTTCGTAACACACCTACGTAAAATAGCAAAGTCTGTAAGTAACTACCAACATATGTAGGAAAAATTTAACATCTCATCATTCAAAGGATAGACTCACCATTCTAGTTCATTCTATTTAATGAAAGCAGGAAGAGTAGTAGGTGAACAATACTCACTGATACACTCTGGTCTCACTTGCAGCACAGACTGTGTCCATTCACAAGCCAAGCTGATGTGGTTATACCAAGTGCCTGGACCACATTTCCTCTCTTTTATCTCTGGTCCATTAGGTCCGTTCACACACTCAAAGTATTTCTGACAGTCATAATAGTTTGGAGTTTTAGGTTTCGTCAAATCACACTCCCCTGGGGGTGCAGTGCCTGCAACCAGAGTGCCATTTCAATTGAACAGACATTACAAACAAATTACCTAATTAATGTGTGTCGTGTAAATAGTGAAGTCTTTCACAGGTCACCATTCGTAAATAATGTAATTATCACATTACAGTCACTATATGTATTAAATTCAATGATTAATACTGCTCATTCTTCAAAACAAAAAAGTTATATTTTACATAGTAACCAGAATATTAATTTAAATTTATAATCAATAATATGGACTAATTTTGCACTTTGCAACTAACAATTTTAACAGTTAGAAACTGCATTCATTTAAATGTGATGAATGTTTAGAATTATGACACATTAAAAAACGTATGTATTACTTAATGCAGAAAATTTAAATATACAACTTATTTAAACATGTAGGACAATAAAGTGCTAATTTAAGTCCCATACTAGCATTTGCTTAGAAATAGACAGTTATTAATATTAGTTCCTTTATTCTCTAGTAAAAAAAAATATTATTTAATAAAAAAATCTCAATTCAATGTATGTTACAGTTTTATAAATACTGCATTTCTTTCACCATACAGTACAGTAAAATAGAATTGTAATCATGTAAACTACATATCAAAGACAGGTTTCTGTCATGTAACTTTTAATGATAGCTCATGTTTGTCTTAGTGTTATAATTTTGAATATCAGCTGTGTATTTAATGAACCCAACATTTTGGCACTCTTGCCGCACGCAACAAGTTAATTGAAATGCCAACAACCAAAACTTGCTTGGTGGAAATTGTCACCTAATCTATACAAAAAAAATCATCTATATTCAATATTTCATAAATTGTCAAATATATTAAGTTACTAACTACTGGCATTGTAATAACACCACCCATTACGAAAAAAAAGTAAAATTATATACCTGGAGTTATCGTAGAAACAGTCACATGTGGTGATGTAATCCTTGTACGTTAAAATTAATTCAAAACCAAGTTACATGCTACCTAAATTAACATTATCTTAAAAATTATAAATTTTAAACTGATATATTTACGTAATTCAAAATCCCCCTCTGGTCTAATACTTAACACATAACAATTGGTTATTTATGTTCAAAACTATCAAGCAGTCATATCCATGAAGAGAGACAAGGAGGCCATTCTTCCAAATAATAGTTAACAAATTCAAGAAAAGGAATCACAATGTTTTACAATCTTCTTTCTTGGACATACAAACAGCACACTCCAATGTTCAACAAGATTTAGTGTTCCTTGTGGCATTGTAGGTACGACATGTTTTCACTTTTATATGAGGAGGTTAGTGATATGTGACTTATTTGCTGTGGCAAAGTTTGTTATAGTTTGTCATGGGTGTATTTTATATATAGGAAGAATGCTCTGATTTTGAGGTTTTGAATACTAAGAATTGTAACTCGATTCATATATCTTGTGAAATAAATACGCTAACATATTTGTGTTGTTTTTGGAACTCGGGAGTCCAGGAAGGAAAGGAAGAGTGTTTTGTTATTTTGTAATCATGTGGCACAGTAGGATTCGGTTGATATAAGGAGATAGAGGGTAGTGTAGGTTAGCCAATAGGAATGCAGCAGTGAAGGTCAGGCGAGTGTGACGCTTGTCTCAGTGTAGCCATTTTGTTTTTGCAGTTTTTCCTCGCTAGTCGTGACAGTCGGACGACAACTAGGGCAAGATGTCCCGGTCCATGAAAAACTGTGAAAGCGGTGATACAATATATGTAATTAGGAAGCAGTAGTGCGGGCATTTAGCATTCGTAAATCTTAAGTAAGAAGAGTTAGATCAAGTGGTAATTTAAGGGGGGCTGATCCCTGTCAAATCGGTTTTACAGTTTTTCTTATAAATCAGGGAATAGACACATAGTTTTACTTTTTTCACGCTGACAAGGTATAGTTTATTGTTTCATTCACTTTTTGGAATACATATGGCATTGTTTCTGTTAATGTTCCGGCCTCTGTAGTCGCTCCCGTAAATACAGCAATTTTCCTTTTCAGCTGTTTCCCGTTGCAAAATAATGAATATATTATGGTTCCAGCAATTACAGAAAATCTATTAAGTTTGTAACTATGCCTTGTCGCGACAAAAATTTTGATACATCAACTGGAACAGAAGTTATCGAGAAGAAACAGATAAATCCAAGGTGGTAGGGATCAATACCCCTTAATGTGCATAAACAGCACCCACTGTCGCTTTATCTTGCAACCTTTTTTGCCCATGTTCTGAGACTCTACAAAATTGTTCTTCTATTTGTGTGCATGCTCTTCGGGTGCAGGGACTAGTTTTTACCACCCATAATTAACTTTCTTCTTCGTAACTAACGTCAAGGATTTCAGATAGAATTTGTTGTTGTTGCTGTTGTTGTTGTTACGAACATTTTCCACAGTTTCATTCAGAATGTGAGTTTCTTGTGTCTACATGCACTTCTCACCATGAATGTCGAGCAACCAAAGCCAACTTTTTCTTTTGACTGTATAATCTTATTGCTGAACTTTACAATAATAATGAATTTCTAAATGCATTAATAAAAACTTGGAATATGTACCTCATAACACACAGTATAAAGTTCGGCAATAATTGAATAAATTGAGAAATAGTAATCCCAACAAGCTTCAGGCAAACAGTTCAGTGGAATTCAGAAAATGACGTTGCCTGCAGCAGTGGAAACAGTAAAGCTGCACCCTGCTTTCCAAGGGCGATGAATCAAGTGTTTGTTGCGAGTTTCACACGTGACAGCCTAACTTCTACAAGGTTGGACGTCATATATAGTTCACTGTTACGAGGCAGACACAGTCTATGTCCATTACTGTCCAAAGAATGATAAAAATACTTTCATTAACTTAAGAGGAAAAAACTACAGAATAATGTCATAGAAAGTTCAAATAAATAACAAATATGATACACAGGCAAAGAAGCAGTCAATCGTAGATAACAAAAAGAATTTAGCAAATCACATTTTCACTGCAGGCAATCAGATAGCAGATATCAAAATATTTACATCGTATGCACTATATAGTATTAATTGATATTAAAATGAGATGAGTAATAAAGTATGGTCTCATTACCAACATCACATTCTTGGTTGAAGAAAAATTGTAACAAGTTACTTTTACAGTAAAAAAACTCGTACATTTACTAAAAAAAACTGTCAATTTTAAGACGGACACTAAGATTCAAATTATATTAAGTACTAGAATAGTTATTTACTTCTACTGACTCTTTTTTAAAATCAACTTACAAACATATAGAAAAAAAAACTTCATGCACAGCATTACTGAATACTGCATGATACAGTAATAATTGAATAACGAGTGGGTGAGAGACTTTGGTCAGCGTTCAACATCAAGGTCTTTAGCGCTGATGAGAGGTGATATGAAATGTGTATGGAGCAGCATCAAAATTAATGGACAGAAGGACACAGAAGTTCCTTGAGAAAACCCACCGACCAGTGGCATCGTCCGGTACGATTTCCACAAGCGAAAATCCGGGGACCCACCCTGCAGGAATCAACCTGGATTGCTATAAAGGGAGGTGAATGGTCTGACCATTCGGCCACCATAGCCCCAACTGAATAGTGACAGAAATCAATAGTAGCAGTAAGCCAACATCAAGTAAAGGATACTCACTGACACACTCAGGTCTCACTTGCATCACAGACTGAGGCCAGTCACACACCATGGTCTCAGGGTTGTACCATGTGCCAGGCCCACACTTCTTCTCTACTTGCCGAGGTCCTGTAGGGGTGTCCTCACATTGGAAGAAAAGACTACAGTCCGTAGGGTGAGCTTTGTTAGGTCTTGTTACATCACACTTCCCAACAGTTACCCCACCACCAGTAGTAGTAGTAGTAGTAGTAGTAGTAGTACTAGTAGTATTATATCCTGTACCTGAACACAATAATCATCATTAATATACTGCTGAACTAAGTACGTGGCAAAGAACTATGTCAAAACTTCCTAGGACTATTATCCATTTTTTTTTTTTTTTGGTCATGCTTAAACCATTTACAAGTTTCATGTTTCATCAACTTTTTGTTAAACAATTTTATAGTCAGCTAATAAAATAACTCATAATGACCAATATGTCAGCTAACATCATGCAGCTTGTATTGTACTCCGCACTTTCTCTATATTATGTTTAATTACGGTTGATCCTCAAATTTTACTTTCCCTCAATTAAATTAAATTCTTTAGGTCGTTGTTCTGTCATTCGCATTAAAATTCAAGGCAGCTTTCCTTCTAGAAACAACACTTTCTAAATCATTCAAGCCAACTGATTTTCACATTCTGAAAATTACGAATTTAAAAAATTACCTTTTCACATTGCACAGTAACAAAATTGTCTGTTGTTACAGGTACTATATAATAACGTAAATAGGTAACGCAATATCAATGACTGAAGGTATACGGGTAGTTCACACTTGAATGGGAAAGGTAGGTAAATCATCAGATATGCTGCAAGATTATTGACTGAAAGATATATTCAATGGAGATAAAAAATAATTTCTTTGTAATGTATTTTAAAACAAACATTAAGAGTGAACCAGAAAGACAGATTCTAGGTTCCAAGTTTTTAATACTGACTGAACAAAACAACATACAGTAGAACTCCGATTTTATAACCACGGATTTTACGACAACAGCGATTTTACGACGATTTTCTCAGGCACCATCAAATTTAAAATAAAAAAAAATAATGGTATTGCAATTAAATATAATTGTTATACACATTTTTTAACATTTAAAACTTGTTTGTTTTGTGTGTTAGCGATGATTATAAAGAAATTTGAGAAAAAACTGACTTTGTACTTGAATTTTTCTTACATTTAAGGGTTCTAAACGGTCTACATCAATTTTGCGAAAACCTAGATTTTGCGACACCAGAATAGAAATTTTGAGCAAGGAGTAGCATGAAGCTCCAACTAACATCCAAACCTGGGGGAACAACAGCTTTTAGGAGCTTAGGTACAGGGGTCTAATTACTGTATTTTGACTCAGAAAGTCTGTGAGATTCTACTCTAATACTACTATAATAACTAAAGTGAATTAATGTAAAGCTGCTTAACTCATAACGACTACTGCACAATCCAGGACAGCAACAGTAACCATAACAAAAATAATTAAATGAAAAGAGAGGACAAGTTCTCTTACCTCATCACCTAAAGGTTTCCAAAAAAAAAATAAAATAATAAGGACTGTTAATAAAGAAAAGAAAATTCTTAGTGTCAATTTCAAACAACTAACAAACATTTATTAATAAAAAACTACAACGGTCGCATCTTTCTTCATAAAAACTCTTAACAACATAAGGCTCGCTCAGCCTAGATTTCAATAAAACTGTTTTCCTCAAAAGAAAATTCTATCAGGATACAGTTAACAAAATAAAGTTGTACAAGAACTTTTAATAAAAGAAAATTAATAAATAATATGTTAATAAACCTATGGTTTATTTTAATAGGACTGGTGTTTGTACAGAATACTACAGTGGTCGTCAAAGAGATTTTAAAACAAAACAAGAAAAGATTACTTTCATGAGCAAGAAAACAACTAAATAAATAACAAAACTCTTTTAAAAATGAGATAAATTCAAAATATTTAGATTTCTGTACAATCAGCTTGACTTGAAAACGTCAAAATA
>PNEQ01032708.1:17947-38231 GCA_003012365.1 Medauroidea extradentata
GGGGGGAATTGCCGACTCAAAACGTCTTGATACAACTTCGGCGAAAAAAAAATTCTCCTTTTGTTAACTCGACTTTAAGTTCCATAGCGTCAATCAAAATTAATAACATCAACCTATAGCTGCGAGCGGCTTGTAACGGCATAGTAATGTAGGCGGTATAGTGACAAAGTAAAACTCACCGCCTCGACTGGCTTCTCTACACCATGTTATCACGTCGGTCTCCTACTGCAGACTGTCCTGTCCCAGTGTTCAGTAACGTTACTAAATAAACTACATTGAGTTACCAAACTTACCTACAAACTACAAAACGAAACGTCAAAAACCTAACGATACTTAGTTCAGGTAACTACAGTGAAGTCTCTCCGACTCCCTCCGCGAGTCACACACTTCCTCCTCGTTCTAGGGTCTTCAAGCAACTCTTGTTATGACAAAACACGCCACCAAAACACTCACCACTCAGCGAATTACTCCGTCTGGAGTAATGAACTAACACGTCACCGAGTATCGACCCGACTCCACATGGAGTAAACTGCACCAATTACTAACCAGAAATTCTATACACCGACCAATCAACAAGCAACAGGACACGTCCACGATGCTAGAAAAGCAACACTTGCAGGAAACAGGCCTGCCACTACCCATGCCGGGCAGAGTAGAAGATAGAAGAGACAGGAGGAAGGGGAAGGGAGAGACAGAGAGAGCAAAGATAGAGACAGAGAGAAAAATGTGCAGCGGGTGCTCAAAGAGAGAAAACAAAAGACAAGCGAAGGTAAGCGCCACAACTCAGACCAATGGCCTATCTACAACATAGAGCGCGCAGCAGACCAGGAGGAAGAGAGGGAGAGCAAACAACCATGAAAGCAGCGCATGCTGGCCGACACTATGCAATCCACACCAAGCAGGACATTGTACCTGGGCCAATGCGCCAGCTCACTCAGCTGCTAAGCATCATCCCCCCATCCCCCTAACATACTGTGACAATTCAGCTTGTTACTAACTCCAAATAAATTGATCAGTAACCTTGCGCAGTCACGAAAGTCTAAATAAAATTTTCTCGGTCTAGCACGAATTAAAAAAACTTACCAACATGAACTAAAAGATTAAACTAACACATTATAACTGCCATCCAAACAAAAAAGCAAAGGAAACATTCTTCCACACAAACTTTAACTTACCAAAATTTTACAGGCGTAATAATATAAAAAATTTTGCTAGATAACAGCAGTCATCCTATAGATGTAGCAGACACAGGAATGTTCACTCTGAATTTCATTTACTGAGTAAAATCAGTGAATTGCCACTTAGCCAATTCATTCAATAGTACAGAAAGTGTATATTTGTATAGGCTACACAGAAACATTTTGTAATAACACTGCACCATTCAAATGACATAGTATCAGGTAAAGTTCACATTGATATAGTGCAGTTACATATTTTGAAAAACAGAAATGCCATTCGTTTAAATGTGATAAATCTTCTCAATTGAAGTATTTCCTAACTGCTGAAAATTATATTTTTTAGTTAATTTATAAAATTTAATGTAACAAGTGTAAGAATGCTACAGATGTAACTGTTGTTATTTTTTGTTTACTTTTCTTTTTTGCTCTATGCTTGAAATTATTTATTCACCTATCATAAATGTTAAATAGGTATGTTCTGTTTTCTTTTGGACTTAATTTAATGTTTTTATGAATGAGAAGACAAATATGGAAATCTGATACTTATTTTTTTTATATTGATAAGATGACAGTCATGAACTTTGACAGGAATGAACTTTGTCTACGGACAATACCTTCTTGGGAGAAAAACAAAAAAGTATATGGTATTCTAACCAACGAGCATTAACCCTACGGAAAGAGAAGTAAAGGCCCTGCCACAATGAAAAGTTCAATCTGCTGGTGACTTGCCGCTCGCGCTGCCGATACGGTAACCAGCCGGATTTCTCCTCTCTGAATGCCACAATCAATGCCGGTGCCTGCCGCTTGGGTACAGTTCATTCTGCACACAATAGGTGGCAGAGCAGTCACTTACTTTTGTTTGTTTACATTTTTTCTCCGCACGCTGCCATGGCATTGGCTCTCGTTTTGTGACGTACATCAGTCAACCAATAGCAATCACCTTGCCGCTCCCTGCCGGTGTTGGCCGGTGAGTGCTGCCCCTGCCGTTGCCAAAAAAGTTAAAAGTTCATCTGGAATTGACGGCACAGCACGGCACTGCCCGGCAAGCAGAACAGCAGTTTATTTCATGATCACGTGGGCCAAACAGATAGCCAGAATCACACCAGCACGGCACTGCACTGCACGACAGTTAAAAGTTTATTGTGGCAGGGGCTTAACTCAGTGCTATAAAATGGGTCCGGATATGATTATTCTTCTTTGGGCACAGTGGCGCTCCAATATAGCTACAGCAGTTGGTGGAAAACAGGCACTTAATGTGTGAATGCGCGTATTTTTTTTTTCAGTCATGACGTAGGCACAGACAATTATGCACACTTACAATGTCAATAAGTAGCCTTTGTGAACGCTCAAATTAAAATAACATTGCCCGGGTTAACTGGGAGACTTTTCATATTGGCATTGTTTTCGTTCAATGTTTTCAAACTAGTGTTTGTTTTGATATTGGTGTAGTGATTTAAAATAGTATTTACTAACACTGTAACATCTTGACTGCGACTTGGAAAAGTATGAGTTGTAACAAAAAAAAAATATATTGTTGATTAAACATTTGTCAGGTTATTTTTACTTACTTGCAATCTAAAATTAAAAATGTTAAAAATGTGGCTCTTCCAACTTGACTCTTCACAGCAATGTTACATGTGTTTGTTTTTTACTGCAATATGTGGAGTATAATTTCCTAAAAAAAAAAAAAGTATATTTCCTTAACTAGTGTGAAATATGACATAATAAATACGTAACTGATGGCTCTGTTTTGGACTAGTTCTAAGGGGTAAATATATTTATTGTTTGCATAGCCCCACACTGAACTTAAATACTGAAGGTGATTTGTACACACACATACATTGAATATTATAAGATACAGTAAAATTCATTGCATACATCTGTAAAATTTTAAAAAACAATTTGGTTGGTGTTATGAATTTATTATGCACACATCATTCAAAAGTACTCACTTGCAGTTGTTATAAAAATAATTATAGCCATACACAAAATAAATTACAGTTACCCAAGTTGGACTAGGTGCGTTAAATGAAAAATGTCACATGTTATATAAATACGCATGAATGAAAAACAACAATCCACCTCGCCTTGCCACTATTGTAATTAACTTCAATCATAGACAAATAAGGACTTCAATTAAGTAAACAAACGAATAATGAATTATGGGTAGAGGCAGAAGTGCTGCACTCGTAAACAGAAAGCAAGGTCCCGACATCCTATTAAAGTTTCACCCCCACGATTCTAACTGTTGCCGGAGATAGTAGAAAATGTTTATTGTCCATGGTAAATTAAAAATTATTGAATTTGTCTGTCAGAAAGTATTATGTACTGTAGTGTTTTTTGTATGAAGACTATTTCTAAAGTTAGTGTACACCAAAAAAAAAAGTATATTATACTAACTGGCTAAGGCAATTGTTTGTAGAGTGAACATATTTCTTTACCATCGGAAACTGAAATCTAATCTTTTAAGTTTGCCAAAAAGTATTTAAACAATTTTTTCAATTTTACCATATTGCAGAACAGCTATTATTTTAATTTGTAGTGTTTTGTCTCAACTATTCTTTTATCGTATCTCCATCTATAGCCTACACAAGTTCAGTCACACAAACATGTCACACATATTTGCTACTTAAATCCATCCTCTACATTTTTCTCTTTACCTTACATGGGAGAACAATTATAGTAGGAAAAACATGTGCTTATTTACGACCCTTGCCAGGAATAAGATAGTTGTTAAGGGCCTTATTCATAGTCGTGGAATAGTTCCGAGATGATTCTGAGTCCATCTTGTGTCAATTAGTTCAGAGTTGTTCCTGACTTGGTCCAGGCCAAGTGTTACCTTATTCATAAACGCCAACTAATGCCAGACTACAAATAGTCGCGGGATTAGCCATGTACATTGTTGCCAGATGCTTTGTGCATGCACACTTCACACAGGCAAGCATTCGCTAGTGAAAATAATTTTAATTTCAGCGACATTTACCCCGAAATATATTGTGACGAAGTTTGCACATTTTGTACCAATAAGCCACTTTATTAAGACATGCTGTAAATTAAATTATAAGTTACTTTTCCTTTATAAATAATCTTTTAGTATGGCTGCTGTAGAGAAGTTGAATGTTTTCTAATCTAGAGTTGTGAGTTCAAATCTTCATGAAATACATTATATTTATAATACTTTATACCACAAAATTAATAGGTATAGGATACCAAAAATATATTCGCTTACTCTATATTACCACTAAACTGACAGTAAAAGCACAACAAACATAAATTTACTTGTGGTAAAAAAAAGTGTTTTAGAGAATAATTCAAACTACTGTTGATGAAACACGAGTGAGAATTAAAAAACAATCTGTAACACATAATCTAAGAGCAGAGCAGAATTGAAAACTAATATATCTAGTTAATCTTTCACTACCAGTACATAATCATGTATAGCTCACTGTGGAATTATGTGGAGAACTATAAATAAATAAATAAATAAATAAATAAATAAATAAAAAAAAAACTTCCGCACAAAATCGTAGGAAATATGTGAAAAAATATTTTGTGCAAATAGAGGTTTTCATACTAAATATTACATGATTTGCAGTCGTGAAGTTGAACAAATTTAATGTTTAGTTACAGAATCTACAGAATAAATGCACTTAAAAAAATAATAAAACTACATTATTTTCATTACGCACATACAAAAACTAACAAATTTAATATTCATTATATTCCATAAAATGCAAATAGAAAACATACGTCTTATATTTTAATGATCCGCCATGCTTATTTTCGATTTAGCCCATTGTTAAACCTACCCTTGGTCCGGACTAAAAGTTATACTGGACTAATACAAGATGATCCTCGGACCAGTGTAAGTCGACATCTATAAATACAACAAAAAATAATCTGAGGATGATCCTGCACTAGTTCGGGTAAAAAACAACAATGAATAAGGCCGTAAAAGTATAGTAAACTTCCGATTATCTGTATAAATTGGTGCCGTGCAATGCACTGATAATTGGGAAATATGGATTACCCAAAAATAGCACATTTTTGGTTAATATAAAAGTGCAAAAAAAATTTAATTAATTTATAATTAACTCAATTACCATAACTGCTTATGTTTCGCTTACAAATACCATATTTCACAACCTTTTCACCAAAATAAATAAAAATATGTCCAGGGTGCATGGTAAACATGAGAAAAAAAGATGTTGAAATTTAGTTAATCCATACTTGTGGGATCTTGTTAATCCATTCTAAGTGCAAGTGTCGACAATCATGTTCCAAAAAAGTAATTTTTGTGTGATAGCTTATGTCCATCTTAGCAATTTTGATGGTCATGAGTGTATTTAATGCATACAACATTTTGCACCCTTGCCTTACATAACGAGTTAACTCAAATAGCAGTAATCATAACTTGGTTTGTAGAAATAATTTTTCCTTACAAAAATAACATTTGTATGTATTGTTTAACAAATAAATTAGTAATAATCATAGTCATCAACTACTGGCTTTCAAAAAAATATTATAACACACAAATCAAAACATTGAAAAGTCAAATTACCTGAAGTTATTGTAGAGACAGTCACGTGTGGTGGTGTGATTCTAGTACCTAAAAATTAATTAGAAACAAGTAAAAAATTACTTTTAAAAACATATAAAACAACTATAAATTCTGCACTGATATCTTTTATCCAACAGTCTCTTTAGGTGTGTAATACTGTAACGTATAATATGAACTTCATTTTAATAATATATAAGAACACCATAAAAACACAGCCTCAAATAAAAATTGCTTAAAATATACAACAGTAGGTAATTGCTGTTCAAAATTGTGAAGCAAAAGTATAGCAAAACAAAAAGAGCAGGTAGTCATGCCTCACCTCTCACCCCTAAAAGGTAATAAATTTGGAAAAACTAATAACCAGTCCATTATTTTATCTCATGATAATATGAGCTATTATCAAAAAGTATATTATTTTTCAGTTGAGTGTAATCTAAAAGATGATAAAGGAAAGATTGTTAAATTATACATACTATTTGGTTGTATGTGGTTTATCAAATTTGCTCTCTCTGAAAGTGAAACCTGTCTATGCCATTATGACATAGAGATTACCCACTGATATGATTGTGACAAAATCTTTATATGTATAGAAAATAGAACACTGACTGGCTGACAGCCTGACGATTAAATGTATTTCCGAAGAAACGTTGATAGAGCTCGAACCCGACGACCTATCATCGTGATTTTTACTTTAACAGGATGCACATAAAAATGCATATTAGCCAATTTAAGAATTTTTCCAAATTCAACATTTATGGGGGTGAAAAGACCTTAAATGTGTTTCCGATTAACTATAGATACCTACCAAATCCTTCGGGATAGAGTTGGTATTCACTTCAAAATGTTGCTTACGTAAATACCCAAAAAGGAGTTTTAGGATTTTTTGAAATTCGACCCCTAAGTAGTAAAAAGGGACAAAATATGTTTTTTTATGAATCATCTATATCTTTGAAATACAATTCACAATCGTCGTGAATTTTACTATAATTGGTTAAATATACAAATGTATATGACAGGACTCTTTAAGACGTTTCAAAATTTTTTAATTAAGGGGTGAAAATGCATGAAATGTCTTTTCAATTACTCCTCCATATATATCACAAACCAATGGACATATTGAAGTGCTCTTTGTTTCAGATTGTTGCTCTTGTAAACATCGTCAATACCATTGAAATATATTTTTCGAATTCAACCCCAAAGAGGTAAAAAAATGGTAAAATATGTTTTCACTTCACAATTGATATATATTGATCCCCTTGATTTTTATACAGCAATGTGATTTTTGTTTAAGATTGATGCTTACTAAAATACCTGAAAAGAAAATACACGAATTTTTGAAATTTGCCAGCTAAGGAAGGAAAAAGGGGTGAAAATTGGTGAAATATGTTTTCAACTAATCATTGAACTGTCTTGAGCCTAGCATGCAAACTGTCGTGATTATAACGTTCATAGACACCAATACAGTATTTATTTTAAAACGTGTTTCAATGGTTTTTCGAAATTCACTCTCTTAGAAGGTGAAAATACCTGTAATGTGATTTAGATAAATCCTCAATATCTACTGAACCGTCGAGAAATACAGTTAATTTTTGCTTCAGGATAATGATTACAGAAATGATCACAAAACGGTTTTAAGGTTTTACGAAATTCCAACTCTCAGTACTATGTAGTGATCATATGTATTTCAATGAATGATCAATTTTGATTCAAATGTCCTACCGTCGTGATTTGTTCTTCAATTGGATACACGTACAAATGTCTAAGATGTGAATTTAATTCGAAATTAAACACCCAAAAGGGTGAAAAAGCATAAAATTTATTTTCTATCAGCCCATGACATCTATCTAATCAGTAGAGATATTGATGTGGTGTTCGCGTCCACGTAATTCTTACATAAGTAATTTAAAAATTATATGCAAATTTTTTACTTTATAAGATAATTTAATTATTAAGAGTAAAACAAAGTTTGTAAACTTTCAGGACAGACGTTCCGTAAAGCAAGTACGACCAGCGAGAAATAAATCATACTGGAGTTTCACTCTACAGTAACCTACCGAGTGAGAGAGTAAGAGTAAGAGATTTGGTCAGCGCTTAGCATCGAGGTCTTCAGCCCTGGTGAGGGTGACATGAGGTGAGTATGGAGCAGCACTGGAATGCACGGGCGGGTGAAACAGGTGATCCCCGAGAAAACCCGCCGACACACGGCATTGTCTGGTACGATTCTCACATGCGAAAATCCAGGGACCTATCCCGCCGGGAGTTGAACCTGGATCACCTTGGTAGGAGGCGAATGGTCTGACGATTCGGCCATCGCATCCCCCTAACCTATCGCGACGTGGTGTTGTACAACCTCTATGAGCCCAGGACATGAAAACTTTATTTTTAAAATTATAATACTTTCATTAATTATTTTAACGTTCTGTGACGCAGTTATTTGTAGCTTCGATCTACATTCCGGGAGGTTCTAAGCTTGAATTCTGTTAAAGCTGCATGCAAACGTTCAATTCTGTCAGACAAAAACTGCAAGGCAAATAGAATTAGTGCTATTTGCTTGTAGTCGTTTAAAAGGGTAAAATAATTTTCTACTTAGGTTCCTCGACAAAATCAGCTCACATATATAATCTCATAATCTCAAGGTTGGGGCAAGAAATATGGAACCGCGCAACCTTTTCCCACCAAAAATTTTAACGGCATTAAACTTCAAGTGAATAATTTGAAAATACGTAGTTAATTGAGAGCACCATCACCAATGGTTGAGCACAGGTTAAATCAGACGTTATTTATTCGATTAACCTCTTACATTTCAGAGTCTATAACTACCCCACAACGTCAACTTAGCTGTTCTATAAATAAGGCCCAGGTGAAGTCACTGTTAGTGGAGGGGACAAACATAAGACTGCTTTTCGCGTGGACAGCTACAACTATTTATCCTTCTCCAAAGTTAGCTCAACTATTTAAAAAATAGCAGCTTGGACATTCTTACACTTGATGAGGAAAGAAACAATGTGGTGTTCAAAGAGGTTCTTCAATTAAAATAAATATTATCAGTTATGAATAATACTCGCGAGCAAAGCTGCGGGGGACTGCTAGCCCCAATATAATAATCATTAAATACATACTCATTTTAAATACAGTACAACTACCTTTAAGGTTGAATACAGCACTCAGGCCATCAGTATAGTGTGGGTTAAATATGTATTATAACTAGGTAACTGAATTACAGTTACCATTTGATATCAATGAATAAAATATATATTTCTTTGAAATACTTCAGTAAATGGCAACAGTCTCAGTAAATGTTACCTACATCTAGCATTTAAAATGTTGTTTCAACAATATGATGGGGTACATAAACAAAGATACTATAATTTTTGAGTACGCTAGTTTATAGTACTGGACTAACAAATGTGTTAGTCACCTCTTTTTACAAAGCGAGACAAGAAACATTCATACTTTCAACAGAAAGAAAGGGTGACAGAAAACAAAGGGTACAAAGTGATGTCCACTTGTCATATGTCTTTATCATATATATCTGAAAAGCAGACATTCAAGCAATATTATTGGCACCTATTCACTGGACTGACACCCCACCCTGCACTGATACACACATGTTTTCAAACAGGAAATGTTCACTTCTCTGATGGTAGCAATGACATATTTTCAGAACGTCAAACAGCATAGGTGTTGAAATATGTTAGTTCGTAACATACCTACATGTAAATTAGCAAAGTTTGTAAGTAACTACCAATGTATGTAGGAAAAATTTAACATCTCATCATTCAAAGGATAGACTCATAATTATAGTTCATTGTATTTAATGAAAGCAGGAAGAGTAGTAGGTAAATGATACTCACTGACACACTCTGGTCTCACTTGCAGCACAGACTGTGTCCACTCACAAGCAAATTTGATGTGGTTATACCAAGTGCCTGGACTACACTTCCGTTCCTTCTTTTCTGGTCCATTAGGACCATTCACACACTCAAAGTATTTCTGACAGTCATAATAGTTAGGAGTTTTAGGTTTTGTCAAATCACACTCCCCTGTCTGTGGTACAGTGCCTGCAACCAGAGTGCCATTTCAATTAAACACATATTACAAACAAATTACCTAATTAATGTGCGTCATGTAGATAGTGAAGTCTTTTACAGGTCGCTATTCGTAAATTATAATTATCACAATGTAGTAACTAGTATTTGGTTCAGTGATATTTAATGCTGTACCTTCAAAAACACAAAGTCATATGTTACATTAGTACTCAGAATATTAATTTAAGTTAAAATTGGGAATATGGATATACTTTTTCAATATGCAATTATTAATTTTAATACTATTGTCAGAAACTGCATTCATTTAAATTAAATGAGGGATCAGAAACAGGACAAATTAAAATACGTATGTATTACTTAACTGCTGAATATTTCAAATATAAAACTTTATTTAACACGTAGGAAAATAATGCTCATTTAAGTCCCACACTGGCATTTGCTTGGAAATAGACAGTTATTAAAAGAAGTTCCTTTGTGCTAGAGTTTCAACCTAAGTTCTCTCGTATAAAATTATTATTGAAATTAAATACATAAAAATTAAATGTGTACAAACAAAGTGTGATAGCTTTATAAATCTATCTTTCTCTATAGAGTACATTAAGATAGACTTGTAATCACGTAAACAATAGAAGACCGTTTTTTGTCCTGTAAATTTTTATGATAGCTCATGTTCATCTAAGCAAAGTAATTTTAATAATTAGCAGTGTATTTAAGGAACTCAACATTTGTGACGATTGCATCACAAAATAGGTTAATCCAAATGACAACGACCATAACTTGCTTGGTTGAAATTGTTAATCGTTAGAAAAATATCATCTGTATTCAATATCATATAATTCAGAAAATATATTAAGTTACTAACTACTGGCACTGAAATAATGTACAAACAAAAAGTATTACATAAAGAAAGTAAAATTATATACCTGGAGTTACTTGTGGTGTTGTAATCCTCGTACCTAAAAATTAATTCAAAATCAAGTTATAAGCTATTTAAATAAACATAATTGAAAAATTATTTTTACTTCAATATATTTAACCCAACATCCTCTTCAGGTCTAAAGCTGAACATTTAACATTTGGATATTTATGATGAAAACTATCACACGCAGAGACATAGCCCAATGAAGAGAGACCTCCTAATGAAAGTTAACAAATTAAGGTAAAGGAATCACAAAGTTTTATTATTTTCTCTCTTGGACATACAAACAGCAGACGCCAACATTCAGCTATTTGGGAGGAAATGAGAAAATGACTGCAAGATTTTGTGATCCTTACTTCTACAAGGTTGGATGAACAGTGATAAACTCACATGCCCACCCAGTGTCATGCTTTAGTTAGTTCACTATTATGAGGCAGACACACTCACTCTCCATACCTGTCCAAAAAATAATAAAACACTTTCATTACCTAAGACTCCAAACTACAAAATAATGTCAGAGAAAGGTTGCCAAATTATTAACAAATACAATACACAGGCCCAGAAGCAGTCAATCCTAGACAATAAAAAGACTCAGCAAATTACATTTTCACTGCAGGCAATCAGATGGCAGATATCTAAATAGTTATATAGTATGCACAATATAATATTAATTGCTTTTAATGTGAGCAGTCTTAGGATGAAGAGAAAATGTAACAAGTTACATTGGCAGTTAAATAAATTCTCACGTTTACTACAAAACAAAAACTATGTCACTTTAACAGTGGACACATAGATTCTAGTTATATTAAGTGATAGAATAGTTATTTACTACTACTGACTCTTTATTTAAAAACCAACTTACAAACATATACCCATAAAAGAAAGAAATTTCACACACAGCATTAATTAATGCTGCATGATACAGTAATAACTGAATAGTGACACAGATCAATAGTAGCAGTAAGCCAACAACAGGTAAAGGATACTCACTGACACACTCAGGTCTCACTTGCATCACAGACTGAGGCCAGTCACACACCATGGTCTCAGGGTTGTACCATGTGCCAGGCCCACACTTCTTCTCTACTTGCCGAGGTCCTGTAGGGGTGTCTTCACAGTGGAAGAAAAGACTACAGTCCGTAGGGTGAACTTTGTTGGGTCTTGTTACATCACACTTCCCAACAGTTACCCCACCACCAGTAGTAGTAGTAATAGTAGTAGTACTAGTAGTATTATATCCTGTACCTGAACACAATAATCATCATTAATATACTGCTGAACTAAGTCCGTGGCAAAGAACTATATCAAAACTTCACATGACTGTTATCCATTTTTTATTTATGCTCATGCTTAAACAATTTACAAGTTTCATGTTTCATCAACTTTTTGCTAAACAATTTTATGGTCAGCTAATAAAATAACACATAATGACCAATATGTCAGCTAACATCATGCAGCTTGTATTGTAGTGTGCACTTTCTCTATACATTGTTAAGTTACAGTTGAACCTCAAATTTTACTTTCCCCTCAATTACATTTTGACCTTAATTGAATTGGTTTCTTTAGGTTGTTGTCCTGTCACCTGCATTGAAATTCAATGCAACTTTCCTTGCACAACACTTTCTAAATCATCCAAGCCACCTATTTTTCACATTATTAAAATTACTAATTTTAAAAATTATTTTGTTGCATTGCATTGTGACAAGATTGTGGGTTGTTAACAGTGCTAAATTATAACGTAAATAGGTAATACAATTTCAATGGGTAAAGTTATACTTGTAGTTCACATTTGAAAGGGTTAAGGAGGTAAATCATCAGATATGCTGCAAGATTATTTACTGAAAGATATCTTCATTGAAGATGATAATAACAACTGTTTTGTAATTTATTGAGGACAGCAATTCTGCCGGCCTATAGCTGTTAACTGTGTCACTAGTTTCATGGGAAGGTGGTGATTTACATAATTCCTACTCCATGTGTACACAAGTTTTGAAAGTTACTCGTTGTTATCTGCAGTTTGGATGAGGTATTATGCTGAGACCAGCCAGGTGGGATCACTTGGTGAATGTGTATCATATTTCGGGCTGATGGTAGCACAGAAATTTTTTGTTATTTTTATTGGTTTCGCCACCGAAATGTTAACGTTCAGGAAAACAAGATGTAAGCAAATTTGTGGTGATTGTGCCCAATGTGGATTGGGATAATACATACTACTGTTAAATGTCTGTAAATACTGGTCTCAGAAAGTTTAGTGAGTATATGTACTACTGTATTTGGAAAATTGCTGGCTCTAAATTGTGAGATTTGGATATTACCGAAATATTCCATAAGCCTTTAAATTTAGTGCTCAAATTGGATACATTGCTTACGCTGACATTACCAACCCATCTCACAAGACTTTGTATACCATAAGATGGTCATAGAATGGGTATATACATATGCAAAGTGGCACATGGTGTAATATGCTTTACATATGAGCAAAGAATCATTGATTTATAGTAATTCTTTCTTTTATTGTGACATTGTATTTTGTAGATGTTGTAATATTCTGTGTAGGGTTGAAACTGAAAGTGTACTTGGGTTACTTGTGGTATTGTTTTCATTTTTAAAACAGTAATGCTTATAAAATTTTTGTGTAATTTTGCACAGTTATGAAATTTTAGGCACTTGGTCTTGTAAGTAAAATATTTATATGAAGCGTTGTTAACAAACGAGTCAGGTAGTGAATATCATTTCAGAATTCTCTGTCTCCTGGGGACGTATCTAGGGAAACTGGAGAGTTGTAATTTATCTCTGTCTGTTATAAATCTTTCAAATTAATAAATTTCAAATAAAAGTTGCCCACTGTTTAGTTGAACTGTTGCTATGCCCTCGAGTGCTAGTGTTCAGGCCCAGAAGGGAGAAGTAACACAAAATTTCTCACTAAGTTTGGTTCATTCCTGCATTTCATTGAGCTTGAACAATCCACTTGAACAAGACTATCGTGATGGGACAACAAAACTATTTCGATGCCATCTTTAGTAAACAAAACTGTTTTTATTTATTATTTCTAGCGTGCCTTCTTCAGTTGGATCACTAACATAGAAGAATCAATGTGGAGAGCTCCAGTATGTAATGTAAGTCTCTATCTGTACAACACATGAGCCTCAACATTCCCATCCCCTTTTCCATGAAATAACTATTTCAATACTACTGAGAAGGAAGTGGGCAGAGTTTCACACAAAGTCTGTCCTCATTCTGTGTCCACTTCTGTTTGGCCTGGAGCTGATGAAGATAGTCCAGGTGCCCACTCTTCCAGAAGTATTGCTGGATTTGTTGCAGTTAGGGCCAGCGATTAAGTCCGTTCATAGGAGTCTGAGTGACATCTTCATCAACAATGACTGAGGAGGGCCCAATAGTCAAAAAGTTCCCGGAGTAAGAGCAGACAATTTATTAGGGTCACTTGACAAATAAACAGGAGTAAAAGGGTCACTGCACCTTTGGGTTGAGCACCAGGCAATAATTTGTTGCACCTTTTTTAATCTTGAATACCTCTCCAGTAAGCTACTGAAAGGAGAGTCTTAAGCAGGCACATAAAGCACAAAAAACTTCCGTTCTTCTTCTGATGTCATGTCTGTAGCGAGGGGAAGTGAAGGCCATCTCTCAGCAGACACTGGCCCTGACCACCACAGGCTGTGATTAATCAGATCTAGAGAAACAAGACCTCTAAAAGTTCAGTCAACTGGATTTAGAGCAGACAGCACACGAATTCGTAAGGCGACAGGGATGGGAGACTGAATTTGAGTCACCTGATTAGCAACAAATGTTTTCCAACAATGAGGGGCGGCAGAAATTCACTGAAAATCAACAGTTGAATCTGTACAGGCATAAGATTTCTCTACAGACAAACGTTCAGCGAGTGTTTGTGATATCTTATGCTGCGCTTTGGCTAACAGAAGTGCCCCTCATAGTTCAAGACGTGGTAAACAAACTTTCTTTAAAAGAGCAACATTGGATTTATCTAGGAGAAGGTGAACTGGGACATGACTATCTGGATGGATGCATAGCCTCTTTTGGAGTTGTCACAAAAGCCATGCAGTTGGGAGAGAAATATCCTCTCCACATCCTGGAACAAATTGAGGCAGCAAGAGCTGGAACTCCAGCTTGAAACTACTCCCATGTCTGCACCACATCAGGAGGAGGTGTATCATCGCAATCCGTATTCAACACCTACAGATAATGTATCAAAAACTTTGTACAGAACACAAATGGAGAGCTAGATCTGACAGAATACTTCATTTGGTAGGGGCGGAAGAGAGTGGCTGGACAGTATACAATTAAGTGTCTGAACTAGCATGCCATTAAAGTTCCAATATTTTCACAGTTGGTAACTCACCAATGTTTTCCAAGAATAAGGGTGCACTCACATGAACCATTTCGAATGGAAGCCATGCAAGCAAGGCCGTTTAATTGCTAGCTATTTTTCGTAGATGAAAGCCACCTGCTTCAGTCAAGTCAATTAATTCCTTTTGTAGATCTAGTGCTTCTTGTGTACTACCTGCCCCCAATAAAACATCATCAACATATGTGTCCGACATAAGTACTAAAGCTGTCATTGAAAAGTGGTCACCTTCATCCACTGTTAATTGCTGCAGCACTCTAATAGACAGGAATGGAGCAGAAGATACCCCATAGGAGACTGTAATCAATCGAAAGTTGTAAACAGACTGATGGAAGGATGGTCTCCAAAACACAAGCAAGCAGGTAATCAGAATCCTTTTCATTAACAAGAATTTGCCTGTACATCTGTTGGATGTCTGCAGTAAAAGCTGCATGATGCAAAATATCAAGTACATCTTTCTGTAGTTTCGGTCAAGTGAATAACGTATCATTCAAATAAAGTCCGCTGCTGTCAGCCACTGAGGCATTGAAGACTACTCTTAGCTTGGTAGTTATAGGCTACTGTCAGGTTTGTGCACAGCATGGTGTGGAATGTAATTAGATACTCTGTTTAACTGAGACTCTGGGACCAATGACATGTCTTGTTTTAAATAATCGTCCATAAATGCTGCATATTCTGCTTGCACATCAGGAACCCTGGTAATTTTTCGTTCCAGACTATATAATCTATGAAACGCCTGTATATGGGATTCGTGAAGGTTAGTTTGGAGTCCTTACATGGCAAGCTCGCGCTGTAACGACCACTTTTCTCCCTGTGACATGAACTCTCAAAGATATCTTTGCATCTACGATCATCAGGATTTGGAGGAAGAGGCACTGAAAATTCTTAAATTTCCAAGAACTGGTGAACAGCCTCACCAAGAGGGGCCATGCAAATAAACAAAGAGATACTGTTAGTGTAGACAAGAGAACGAACCCTATTCATGATTACCCAACCAAAGACTGTGGAAATGGCAGCAGGTAGATCTTCCCATAACTAAACAGGTGTTTGAGAAAGCCCGTATACTGGTAGCGAGGTTTTACGTCGAGCTAATCCAAGATGTCTGACACACTCATCGGTGATGAAGCTGGACTCACTAGCGGAATCAAAAGAGCTCTAACAGTCTGACACCCTCCCTCAACACTTGGAATGTTGATTAGGACTGTTGACAGCAACACTGTAGACATAATATGAGTTAGATCTCCAGATGGAGAAAACCATTGAGTGGGAAACTTGTAACAGTGATGATGTACGCAAAACATTATCACTCTCGGAAGGCGATAGAGAGGACTGTTACCTCTCAGGGAAGTGAATTAAAGTATGATGCCTGGCACCACACGCACAACAGCTCGTTTTGGAGGGACAGAGTGAAGGCATAGCTGCATACAATTCAGACATTGATTTTATGACTTGACCACCTGACATCATTCTTCAGGAGACAAGGCTAGAAATTCAGAGCACTGGTACAGCCTGTATTGTTCACTGTTGTCGCAGGTACAATTTTGTGCAGAATAACTTGCGATGAATGTTTTTTACCACTGTGGATGTACATTTATGACTGGTTTGCGATCACCTGATAATTGAGGAGGTTTTGGTTTAGTCAACTGAATGGAAAGTGTACCATGACAAGAAGATAGAACAGCTTCCTGTACTTGACAACATTTTTGAAGAAAGGTAACAAACTCAGTCAAGGTAAGCAAAGCATTGCTGGTCAATGTCATTTCCCACTGTGTTTGAAGTATGGTAACTAATTTCTGACATTAAAGTGGTAGCAAGACTAAATCCCAGTGCTTCACAGGTTACCTTCAGGGCATCAAGTGCAGCTACATTTTCTGTGATGATGGTTATCAACATTCTCAACGATGTAGGAAAGTCACTTGAAGCTGAGGGAGCTACAAGCAATGTATCCACATGAAGCGAAACAGGTAGTCTTTTATTCTCAAACCTATCAATAACATTTTCCAGACAATCTCAAAATGTGCATCTGTTATTGGCAGGGACTGTATCATACTGGACGGTTCTACTTTAAGGGAGGACATCGGACAAAATAACTTTCCAACAACTGTCAAGTCGGGATTGTTAATGATAAGTGTGAAGAACAATTTTGAGAAATTTGCCCACTGTTTGGGGTCTCCAGAAAAAGTTGAAAGCTCTATTTTTGGGAGATGAACATGGGCCTTAAAACTAGGAGAGTTAGCAGAAGTCATTTTTTCATCCAAGGAATCTAAAATTGCCATGGTATAAAAGTACCTTTGGTCGAACTCCTCTAGGCGTACTGTATTAACATCAGCATCGAAGTTAGTTGTGCCATCGCCAATAACTCCAACAGTGAAGTAATCAGCTTCAAAGTTCAAATTTATTGCAGGAAGGTCGCACACAGTAGTGCAAAACCGATTGTGCTGAATGGGATCCTTAAAGACTTGTTGAGCAAGATCGTATGCTTGTGTAAGTCGGCCTTCTGACAAGTGGAGACGTAACAAAGCTGTCTTTAGATCTACAAAGATTTATGACGACACTAATGACACAAAGGAAGCCGAGAACGTCACTTAACCCTCACGCAAAATGAAATAGCAACTAGACCCTTTGCATCAAAATAAACAGTTACAACAAAACACTGCTGAACCATAACCTCACAAATTACCACTCATATGGTAAAAGAAACAAAACATGTGTATGCATATTACTTTAATATTGAAGTAAAATAAAGTTGTTTAAATTTCTGTCCATTGAAACACTCGCAAACACTGAAATAGCATGCAACACGAATACCTGATCCCTCGATGCCAGACAATGAAGCACTGTAAACACGGTAAGCAAATGAAACCCGGAATTTATCTAGCCCGAAGGACCAATATTTGAGCTTGAACAATCCACTTGAACAAAATTAACACGAAGGAGCAACAAAACTATTTCGACACCATCTTAACCAAATTGTTTTTATTTATTATTTCTAGCATGCCTTCGAACGAACATAGAAGAATCAAGGAAGAAAGTCCAGTATACGTATAATGTAAGTGTCTATCTGTACAACAGATGGGCCTCAACACTTTCCTTGATATACTTCCCTTTTACTTGTCCCTAGAACAGTGTAAGATAGGGGAACAACTAACTTAATACCATAAAACATGTTTTTTGAAGAGTTGAAGCATGAAAAATAGCTCAGGGATGCAGAGCAACCTCTAAAGGAAAGCATATTATAGAGCATTACTTGATTACCACTAAGAACCAGTAACAGAAAGTGTACGAGTGCACGAAAGTAAGTAAACCTATTTTAAGAAGAATTTTTTCTAAATATTTTTAATATATATCTATAATTTCTGGTGTAAACACAGTTAATATTTGTTTACAGATCACGAATGCCGGGCATTTTTATTCTGTAAAGCTGTGATGTTGCAAATGTGCACAACAGAATTGGGATTTTCATTCAGACTACTTCTACATGCAAACTGTAAAATGACTACTTCTATTATAGAAGATTTAACATTGAAGGAATGCACATATCTCCACACTAGTACATATATAAAAAATTTTCCTAGATGACAGCAGTCACCCTATGGATGTAGCAGGGCACAGGAAAATTCACTGTGCATTTGTATTTACTGAGCAAAATCAGTGAACAGTCACTTAGCAGATTCATGTTAAACAAATTTCAATAAAATAGAAAGTGTGTACGTGTATAGGCTATACACAAACAATTTTTAATAATATTGCACCATTTAAATGAAATAGTATCAGCTAAAGTTCACATAAATACAGTGTACTTACATATTTTGAAAAACAGAAATAACATTCATTTAAATGTGATGAATGTTCTGAATTAAGATAAATTAAAATATGTGTTTTTTCATTGCAGAAAATCTTATTAATAGTATATTAATATATAAAATTGAATGTAACAAGTAGGAAAGAAAATGTGCTCATTTAATACCCATACAGATGTTTGCTGTCAATAGATAGTTATTAAAAGTATCCCTTTTTTGTTTTACAAGTGTAGTTGACAAACAGTTTGCGACTTTATTATAAAACATTCTTTCTCGTTACGTTACATTTACACAGAATTGTAATCATGTAATCTATAACAGATACTCTGCTACAAATTTATCTGTGAAAGCTTACGTCCATCTTGTCATTTTGCAGCCTTGCTTACACATTGAGTTAATTCAAACTGCAACAACCATAACTTGTTTTGTAGAAATCATATTTTGTTACAAAAATAATGTTTGAATGTATTATTTAATAAATATATTAACTAAATTTACAAAGTCAACAACTACTGGCAATTAAAAAAAAAATCATCACAAAATAAAAAAGTTCAGTTATATACCTGGAATTATTGTAGAAACAGTCACGTGTGGTGGTGTGATTCTAGTACCTAAAAATTAATTAGAAACAAGTCAGAAATTATTTCAAAAACATGAAAAAACTAAAAATTATGCACTGATATCGTCTATCCAACAGTCTCTTTAGGTGTGTAAGACTGTAACATACGACGAACTTCATTTTAATAATATATAAAAACACCATAAAAACACAGCATCAAATTAAAACTGGTTAATATACCTAGCAGTAGCTAATTGCTTTTCAAAATTGTGAAGCAGTAGCATAGTAAGAAAATAGGACCACAAAGGCACACCTCACCCCTCTCTCCTAAAAGTTAATAAATTTTTAAAAATGTATTACCATTTTATTATTTTATCTCTTGGACTTACAAACAACACATAATTAAAGTTGTTATCACAAAGTACATCAATTTTCGGTTGATTGTAATCTTAAAAATGATAAGGAAATAGTCTACAATTACACATACTATTTAGTATGTGGTTTATCACATTTGCTCTCTCTGAAAGTGAAACCTGTCTATGCCGGATATGGTTATGACAAAATTCTATTATAACCATTATAAAATACATGCTCATTTTAAATACAGTACAACTACCTCTAAGATTGAATACAGCACTCAGGTCATCAGTATAGTGTGGGTTCTATACTGTAAATAGGTAACTGAAATACAGTTACTATTTAATATCACTGAATAAAACATTTATTTATTTGCTTCATACTTCAGAAAATGGCAACAAACAGTCTCAAATACCGGTACACAGTAAATTGTACCTACTTCTATAATAATAGCATCTAAAATCTTGTCGTTTCAACAAT
>PNEQ01032708.1:38331-73603 GCA_003012365.1 Medauroidea extradentata
TTTTTTTTTTTTTTTTTTTTTTTTTTTTTTTTTTTTTTTTTTTTTTTTTTTTTTTTTTTTAGACACACAATGTGACCAAATTTTCCTCTTGCAAGAATTTTTTATCTCTCATATTTTTTTGCGTAGTCGCTCATTAATGCCATAATTCGCATGTTTCCGTTTTAAGGATGACACTAAAACCAACTCACTTACCAAACTGGAAAAATTTACAGTGAATAACAATGTTCTAGTCTACAAATTCAGCTATGTTTAACCACAAAATAAAATATTTTTGCATTTTTAAAGAAAGTATTGAATTTTTCAAATTTGAATTTTAAATTTCAGAATTTTTATTTAAATGCAAAAAAATTTTGTTCATTATTTTTATGTACGTGACATTCTAGCCTGCAACATCTTTATCCACAGTGAATTTTTTTCAGTTTGGTATGTTAGTTGGTTTTAGTGTAGTCCTTAAAATGGAAACATGCAAATTTTTAATTTAACAAGCTATTACGAGAAAAGTATGAGAGATAAAAAAATTTCATTAGGGCCAAATTTAGTCACATTTTGTGTCTAAAATTAGAAAAAAAATATCTGGTACAAATGAAAAATAAAAACATAGTGGTGAAAAATGTGGTAGCTTGCGTCCTTAATAGTATCGACCCACAAATGTGAACCTCCTTATACTCAACCAGACAAGAAACTATCAAAAGATAGAAGGTTGACAGAAAATATAGGACAGAACGTGATATCCACTTGTCACACATCTATACCATATAATATAGGCACTGACAAGCAGACATTCACACAATATTATTGGCATCAATTCTTTGGACTGCCACCGTACCCATACAAACCTAAGTGCCCTGAACTGATAAACACATGTTCTCAACCAGGAAATGTTAACTTCTCTGATGGTAGCAATGACATCTTTTCAGAACGTCAAACAGGCTTAATATGTTATTTCGTAACATACCTACATGTCAAATTGCAAAGTTTTTAAGTAATTAGCAATGTACATATGCAAAGATTAACATCTCATAGCTCGAAAGTTAGAACATATTATTATAGAAACAGAACTTAATGAAAGCAGCAAGTGAAGTAGGTGAACAATACTCACTGATACACTCTGGTCTCACTTGCAGCACAGACTGCGTCCATTCACAAGCAAAGCTAATGTGGTTATACCAAGTGCCTGGACTACACTTCCTCTCTTTCATCTCTGCTCCATTAGGTCCATCCACACACTCAAAGTATTTCTGACAGTCATAATAGTTTGGAGTTTTAGGTTTTGTCAAATCACAAGGTTCTATGATTACAGTACCTGCAACCAGAGCACCACTTCAATTTAAAAAACCTATTACAAACAGTCTGCCTTTTAATGCATGTCATCTAAATAGTGATGTCTCTTATAGCTTACCATTAAATTATGAAACTATCTAAATATAGTCACTACAATTTTTTCAGAGATTTTTATTGCTGAGTCACTCAAAAACACATTGTTATTCGCATCAGAACTTGGATTTTATTTAGATTATTAATCAGACACATACAAAATAATTTTTCATTATAGAATTATTAATGGTAATAACAAATTCACATTACGTATTTTTTTAAATACAATACATACAGTGAATGGCTACCAATTATATTACATTTATACGTGGCAATGAAAAGTTTAGTCAAATTCTGTTAATGCTTCATTGCTATAAAAAATATCAAATACAGTACATAGATTAAGTTTGAACCAAATACTTCGTAGAAACAAATGAAATACATAGTAGTATTCATGTCAATAAGACATTATACTTAGTAACGTAGTAACAATAAAAGTAACATATGCAAAAGTATAACAAATCCTACCTGGAGGTGCTAATGAATGTTCTAATTCTAAAGTTGTACTCCTTGAGCATAAAAATTAAACAAATAAAATAGTAGTGAAAAAAACAAATCTTACAATATTTAAAACCTTATAAGTTTTATCACATGCCAATAGAAAGATATAAGTATTACATATCAAGTAAATATTTTTTATTTGAGAATTCCAGTTCATCAACCAATAAGTCTCTTGTGGTTAGTGTGCCAGATACTGCTGTCATATGTGGTGTGAAGATTATCTTGAGTCATTTACAACCGCAAGTTTCTCTCTTTAACAACAAGAAAATTATGCTTTGCGTATAGAAGAACCCATTTTTTTTGCATACCTGAATTTTACTCATTCCCCTAATCTACACCTGTTTTCTCCCGGTCCTGTGCAAACATCATTCAGCGAAAGAATTTTTTCTTTATACTTTTCCATTTTTAGTGTGCCACTTGAGAAGCATAAAAAGGGATTGTCACAGAATTATTACAGTAAAGTTTACTGACCAAGGCATTCATACAAATTTACTAGCATCTGATGACTCATTTATTATTTTCTGTTATATATTGCTTCTGCTGAGTGGAAGTTTTCAAGCTTATCTACTTCAGTGCAGGCACTTGAATGATCATTATGACTTATGTTAAGTACCTACACTGATTTTATGAAATTTGCCTGTGTTGTTATAGTTGGTGACATGTAGAAAACTAAATAGAAACTAATGTTAACCTTTTTAAATAATATTATAGTGATTTTAATGCACATTAATATGTTTAGTACACAATTGTACTGATTTATGCTGTGGCTATAATGTCACTTCAAAACACTACAACTCTTTCTCTCTACAGAATCCTACATTTTAAGATTCCAGTACACCCCTGATGTACAAATTCTTTGTTTTAAAACCTTAATATCTGTTTTAGAATATAAATGAAAAGAGAGCTGTGGCAGAGGCAAGAAAGTTTTCAGTTGGCAGGTGCCTGGTGTGAGTTAAAGAGATAGTGACGAGTGGCTAGAAGTATTGGGTTGTGACAAGTGTTCAAGGGTGTCCGGCGAGTTGGATCGCGGCAAATAGTGCGAAGAAGGTGTTTCTGGGCCACAAAACGTACATCAGAGCTCGTTCATTGGGTCCACCATTGTGAGTGATTAGAAAGACTTTCTGTGTACAGAGAACTTACATAGATTTATTATTTAGATTTTATAACCTGTGCGTAAATAGTAGTTATTTATTTCGTTTGACGTCTACTGTGATTAATCATTATAGACATAGGTTTTTTTTGTATAGGTAGTTGTAAATAAACTAGGTTAGCTTTATTAATTTTCTTTCTTTAATCAAAGACCTCCATCCCCAAACATACCTAGCCCCAACTTGTGACAATATTCTTCAAATAATTCTGCAGTCATCCATGCACACTCGTTATCTTTATAAATACAAGGTAATGTCTTAACATTATCGAAACATCTAGGGTATTTTGACTTGCCAATAACTAGGAGTGACAACTTCTCTGTTCAAGTCATATTAGCACCTACTAAAGACAGTAAGCCTTTTTTTACTCTGCTTACCTCCATTGAAGGTGTCTCCTTTCACAGCATAAGTTTTATTTGGTGACATATTATAAAATAGCCCACATTCATCACTATTAAAAATATCTCAAGGCAACATTCTTGTTACTCAACTTTCCACTGTCTCATCAGGTACACTTCTCAACTCCCCGCTTAGTATCTTGTACGCCAAACCAGCTCGTTTATGGAACCTGTCGATCCCACTATTTGAGGCATGCAATGAGACCAAGATTGTGAGCAATTTCTTCTACTTTTCCTTCAGAATTGGCCCACTCGCAGGAATTCCCAAAGCCTGCTGTTCCTTGAATAGCTGCAGTAAAACATTTTCAACTTTTTTGTACAGTCCATTTTCAGTCTTTTGTACTTAGAAAAGACGTTGGCATTATTTTTCAAGATCTTGTCATTGTAGGATATGATGC
Source organism: Medauroidea extradentata (assembly GCA_003012365.1). Lineage (NCBI taxonomy): Eukaryota > Metazoa > Arthropoda > Insecta > Phasmatodea > Phasmatidae > Medauroidea > Medauroidea extradentata. Next base: position 42,151 of record PNEQ01032708.1, read on the forward strand.
CATTCAGTGAGGAAGTTGACATAACGAGACGTTTAGCAATTGCTACATAAAATAATTGTGGATGGCTATCAACTTCATAAATAATTCGTATTTTATCTTCTATTGACAGTGCTTTTTATAGACACTGACTCCATATTTAAATGGTTACAAATGGATATGTCATTAAAAAGTCACAATAAACACAAAATGAAGCTGCGCAACCGAAACTCATTTCATATACCAAGTATCATTACAACGTTACAAAATTGTAAACAACACAAAGCTTGACATTAACGCAGTGGCAATGGAATGAGTGTATACGACCACGCAGGTCGCAAGGATCACTAGGCCCTGCAAGGTGCACTATAGCTCAGCAACGAGCTTTGCTGGCAACCAAAACAAGCACTATGGCCCTGCAAAAGTATCGTCAGTCGCTAGACGTGCTGCGGTCACACAATGAGAATTGCCGGCTGTAACGACGACCACTACGGCCCCGCAATAAACTTAGCTTACCTTCCAGCCACATGTTGTGCAACAGCTGTGCAGACAAAGTCAAAACCAGTTGACTACAAGAATGATATTAACTAAAATTTAAAATATGTTTCTTTACTTGAACCTAGCTTTTTATACACGTGAATTTTAAAAGTCTTATGTTGGAAATTAATGTTAAATTCAACCATTTTAAGTGAGACAGAAATGTACATAAGCATACGATGATGTTCAAGGGAATGTAAAAAGTTAAATTCTTACGTGGGAACTTCTTAAGCGGGATTTACTGTATTTTCATGTCTTGCGTAAATGCTTACCTCTATGTGCACTTTGTAGCTAAATTACAAGTAGGTTACCCCTAATTTTTGTATATTGTATAAACATTTATGTTTATTGTAGACTTGCCTTGGGCCGCAATCCGAATAATCAGCCCGTAGATAGACTAGAGTTAACAGTAATTAATGATCTCTTGATTAAACTATGTATGTTCCTCCAGAATGCACAATTAGCTTACACTAGTATACATAAAAGGACGTGTTACACTTTCCACCACAGCGTTCACTGCCTATATGAAACAAATGTCACAGAGTACATAATTTAATTGAAAGATACAGTAATATAAGCATGCTTCGCAGCTAAACTACGTACTTAGTGCATCATATATGTTGCGAAGAAAAATATATTACTGTAATTTTATCAACCTAGAATGAATGTTAATTCAATTGTCAAAACTTATACATATTCTGTGAACTCATACATTTTATAAGTAAACCACATTATTAATAGATAGAATAAATAGAAAACCACATTATTAAAGAGATAGTGCACATGTTTTTATTCTGCACAACATCTTTAAAAACTCTTGTCTGTAATTTTATTGGTGACAGTGGCAATTTCATTTGGCAAATGAGATGTGAAGCAAAGTACACATATTTATTTTAGTGATATGTAACTTCAAAAAGACACATCATAGGTCCATATGCCCTGGTTATAACAAAACTAACAGTACACTGTACCGTATCAAATATGACACAACTTAAATAATATGCATATTAATTTTTTTTATCTATGTTTTCTAAATTCAGTCAAATCATTTTATTTTTCACTGTTAATAACTTGTTTAATTTATATTACCGGTACTGTTATTGAGTAATTTTAATTTATTATTGATATTTCATAAAGTTCACTTACATTTACAGCTATTCTTTCTTGTTACTTTAGCTCGAGACGACCCTAGTCGCACTACAGTGTTTTTTCTTAGAATGATAGTAGCTGCTGAGCTTTACATTCCTCTGTCAGTTGTTTTGTCGCATCTCCGTCTTCATGCCACAAGCTGCTGCCGTTGCAGTGCGTGATTTCTGTATTTCACATTGTGATTTCGATGCAGTTTAGCGATTCTGATCACGTGATTGTCGCATGCTACTGTTCTTCAATGCGCATTTTGCCGATGTTGGTACTGTTGCTAACCATTTTTGATGGTTGTTTCTTCAACGTTTCTGCAGCTTCTTCTGTTGCATTTCTTAACACTTTGCCGTCAACCACAGTGTTGTCAAGATGAATAGTTCTGGTGTTCCTGCCTTTTTGGCAGATCTTGGCACTTACATACATACTTACATACTGTATTTAATCAATATGTTGTAAAGTAGTAAACCTGTAGTGCTATATATTTTTTATCTTTTATTGTGGTTGTTCCATCTGTCATTTCAAGAGATTATCTTCGCCCTCATCTGGTGAGTAATTTTCCTACGAGAGGTTTTATGTTCTATTTCAATTTTCCTCTCCTATAATTTTCTTTTGGTAATTTCTGTGCAGTGAGGGTTCACGTCTTGGCATATTCGCATGATGACCTATTCACATCTTGGCCTATTCACACCTTGGACTATTTTCAAGCTGACTTGTAGTTTTTGCTACAGATGTCCAGTCATTCTGGCCTATTTTGGGGCCTTTTCTTCACATTTTCGTCTTCTTTGTTTCACTGCTGTAACTGGGAAATATGAAGTCATCCCAGCGTGCTGTACTCTTCAACTGCCGGACTTTGAACAGATAAGCCGCAGCTAAATTTCTATTTCAAATCTATAAATTAACAGCTGTCACCCTTACATTTGTTTTTTAATGTAATCATTGTACATTTTTATTCATTAATTTTAATATCAACATTAAATTTTATAAGGCTTAATGGCTGCATCCAATTTAACTATAATTTTTTATTTTATTAATTCATTACATCATTGATTCGGACGTACATTATTTATTTAGCCTATAGAATGGGAATTTATTGTTTCGATAATTTTATTATGAATTTAAGAAAAATAATAATTGTAAAATCAATTCTCTATATTATCATTTTACTGTGCCTGTAAGATTTGGGCTTTTTATAATTTCAGTACAACTTCAGTAATAATGGACTATTCATCAAGATAACTTAATATTTTTGTGAAATTTATTTCAAAAGAAAAAGAAAACAAAATACTGTATATAGTATTATAGTGAAAATTAAATATAATCATTTTGAGCAACCACAAATTTCAGAGCTCTTATTTAATATGTTTTCCTCTGCTGTATATTGTTTATTATGGCGAGAAAGCCTATTTTTAATTATTTTAATAATTATTTTTATTTGCCCATTGTGTATGGTAGCCCAGCATTTATTTAATCATGCATTGCTTTCATTTTGATATTGTTTGCTTACAACAGTTTTGGTCTGGTTTTTGTGTGTTTGTTAATGTGCCACCTTCTGTTCTCTTCTATGTTTTTATTGGTGGGCATTTTTTGCGTTTATTTGCCAGGGACTGTTGCCTTTGCTTTACGATTAATGGCTACTTAAAAATAATTCAGTAACCTACCATATGCACACGATGCAACACTGTATGTGACTATCTTAGAACGGAAAAGCATAACACAAATATTTAAAACTAAACATTTAGTTTTTTAATTCAAGGAGTTAATGAAACAGCTCCCCTAAGGTTTGTTTATAGGTGATCCAAGATAAAGTAAACATTTCAGGAATCTATGCTTAACTTATATTTTCAGCCAGTTTGTATCTTCCCACTGCATGTAAACATAAATACAGTGACTGGATTTATTTACTTGGAATAACTCCATTGCGAAATAAATGACTGTCAAAAGAAAACTAAAAATAAGACAAGAAAACGTAAATAAGCAGAGTATGCTTTAGTCATCAGGATACATACACAACATGAAATTCCAAAACTGGAATCTGGTCAGATAAAACAAGGAACAAACAGAAAATAAAAGAAATTACAAAAATATAAAAATAGCTAAGTTTACATGCGACACAACGATGAGACGAAACAAAAACACAAATAGAAATACAGCAAACAACACAACGATGAGACTAAACAAAAAACAAATATGTCGGCCACAAACAGAAAAAACAACAAACGACACAAATGATGAGACAAAACAAAACACAGTAGTTTTCCAAACAGTCAGTATTAACGATGTTTTGGGAACTGGAATCTGTTCCCGTCATCAGGTAGACACACAGGGTTCGGGAACATGAGTGCGACTGATGAGGAGACTGGAAAAACCATGGGTTTATATAGGGTAAAGCCCCTTATCGTGCTCAGCCAATGGGAGACGAGCTGTCTCCTGATTGGTCGCGCAGCATGTATTGGCTCTGATTGGTTGTGGTGGGTTGAATGTTTGTTTTTATTTAGTGCTGTAAATTTGTTTCTCTTTTAATCAATGAGAACCACATAGTTTTTAATTCAATGCTCTGTTGACTGAAAATATTGTTGTTGCTAATAATAAATAAATTTACAGCACAAACTAACCATACCATACATGAAACTTGATACACCATTAATTCCCAACCCATCTCGATCAGACCAAATACTGTAGTCTAACTGCAACACAGTTTTCTCATTCTGCCTCACAAACTCTCTGCCCAAGGACTACAAAATTAGCAAAATCTAATGACATCATCTACACTACTTACAATTACCATGTACTGTATTTGCCTGCGTGTAGGACGACCCCGCACATAAGACAAGTCATGTTTTTGAAGGTACGAAATCTTGAAAAAACTACTGCTCTCTGGGTACCCAAAAGCCAAGGAAATGTACGGCGCGGTAACACATGGCCGGCGACATCATCAGTTGCAGGCCGCAGTGCGCTACTTGGCAACGCCGGACTGAGGCCCGCCATGCACTGCTTGGCAACGCTGGGCTGCAGCAGCTGCTTACAAGGTCATCACATTCCTGTGCGCTGTTGTCGCCCATCAGTCAGGTACTAGACACATGATTGTGTGGTACGGTACCTAGATCCTTATTTTCTCCGTCCAAGAGTTTTGTGCTGGCTACACAAAGGATCTAGACAGTGGTACCTAGATCCTCGTTACCTCCATCCAAGAGTTGCATACTGGCGAAACGAAGGATCTAAGCATGCTTTTCAGCTGTACTTATTGCCAAGCAACGCACACTTCGCTGCGAGGTAAAAGTGGCTATGTCACGAATACGACTGTCATCAAAATTTTGTACTGTAAATTTTATCAAAAAACGGGACACTTGTCTTCATTTGTGATGGAAAAGGCAATCCTTGAAACATCCTACAACTCCATAGCTTACAGCTTAACTTTCAAACAATTTTTAGGTTACCAAAAATTTTCACACCTTCATATGAGACGAGTAGCAATTTTTGAACGCCAAAAATATGTAAAAATAGTTGTTTTATAGGCCGGCAAATATGGTATCTAGGGTAAGTTCTAAATAAATTTGGTGATCAAACCTTGGTATGATTGTCTAATGTCAGTATAATCAACACAAACGTGCTTTAAGTAGGCCAACTGGTAATAAAGTACAATATTTTTCTCGCTTACATAAAATTTCACAGCTAAATTATCAAAAAAATTTTCATAAGAATGAATAAAAACAGTAAAGCAGCTAAAGAACTAAATTCAATAAAAAGAGCCAAAATTTACCTCCAGTTGTTGAGATATATGGCTCCTGTGAGGGTATTATTCTTCTTCCTAAAACATTCAAAAGATACACACAAATGATAACATTATAGAGTAAAACAGAAAATATTAAAAAATATCCCTTAAAAATAGTACTTAGACCTGTTTTAAAGTGAAACGAGCACACAGAGAGAAATATGTTTTCTATTCTACAATGCATGAAAACGCATTTGTAAACGTACGGACTTGCAACTTATTAAACGAAAAAGAAGGTATTTCTCGTGTAAATTTCAAACAGTAAAAATTAGTTTTACTTTTATTTGTAGTTAACTATGTTATAAATTTTATAGCAAGGTTTGTACGTGTCTTCTACGGGAATAGAAATTTTAACAGTCGCAAACGGTAACTTTAACGTAATAATTAACTGTCAATATTTCCCAGTACAAAATTTTTTTTCGCATGTTTAATATTTCAAATGGTACTTAATGAAAAGCGTTCCATAGTATTATAGTCACAAATAATAATTGTAAATACAGTCCACGAAGGCATCTTTAATATTGTTAACTGTGAAAACTCAACGTGTAAAAGGTTTGTAAACAAAAATGATGGTGAAAGACGAAATACTCTATCGCTATTGGCAAATCGCAAGCATGGAAACATAAGAGTTTGGAGTTGACCAACTCTCTTTCGTTTTCGGATGCATATCAGTGTCCACTTGCGTCCCATTGTAGAACACACACAGAGTGTTTGGCGTTTGCGTATTCATGATACATATGCATTTGTGTGTCACTGTAGAACGGACCTTACTAACAACACCAAAGGTGCCACCCATTTAGCAAAGCTTTCAATAGTAACTTTGCGAGAAATCTGTTGTTTTCTGTAGTGAACGTGTTACCTTAAGCTTGTGCTGCAATGGCTGTAAATTAGTTGTATATAAATAACTGTAAACACACCCGTAGGAAATTATACATGCATACACAATGGGACATGCCTGTTTATTTACAGTCAGGTGGAAGATAATAAATCCGTAGTTTACTCACAGAATCAGTACTTCCGTAGTAAACCATCATAATTTGTATAAACTACAGATAATCCGTAGTATTCGGCACCACTACAACACATGTAAAATTTGTGCAGTTTATAATTTTTTTTACTATTTTTTATTAACATCAATTTTTTTGCATGTGTATTTATTAATACAAGCCACTTCTGAAATAGGTACAACATTACAAGCAAAGCACACTGGGAATATCAATTTCTGGCAATGCCAGAAAGCAGGAGAGGAAAATGTGGGGACTTTTGGGAAATTATACCTCTGGTGGTGACTTACCAAATGTCCAAAATTCAGAATTTACTTAATTATTTTTGACATTCGCTTGCCTAGTTTTGCTATCGCTTGGACTGTTAGTGAACAGTCAATGGTTAACAAACTCACACAACATCACTTTAAATATACTACAACTTTCATAAAAACAAAACATGTATCCTAAAAATTACTGACCTTAAAACTAAGGAACAAAAACTTATCACATGGCATGCAATCACAAAAAATGTTAACAGGATGGATCAAGTACAGCATTAAAATAAATTATATGCAAAATTACAGATTACACAGTGAACAATAAAAAGCAGAATTTACCTTCAGTTGTAGAGATATATGGTTCACCTGATGGGGTAATATTTGTACCTAAAACATAAAAATTATGAACGTAAATTATAAAAAGCATAACAATAAAAATTACAAGTAAATATGACCCTTAAAAATGCTTACTAAACACTACGCAATAAAATTTGTGACAATGAAATACAAAAAAACCCTGTTAAAAAATTTTTAAAGTGACTGAAGAATTTGAACATCTTAACCACAAAAACTTCTTAAAAAGGTTCAAATTACTACTGTATTGTATTCATAGACATGGAAGAAAACTTGTCATGAGGGAAATTCTTACGAGAGTTTCACTGTATTTACCGCAGTATTTACTCGCTTCTAATACGCACATTATTTGAGGCTTTTTGAGACCTAAAAGTGGGCTGTGTCTTAGAATCAATGGTGTCTTACATTCGCCAGCAATTTAAGAGATGAAGACAAAAAAAATTTAGTAAAAAACCATTTTTTCTGTGGTTTGCAAGCAGTAGAGTATCGTGTCATTAATCTAGAAATAACCATGAACAAAAACCCTGTCTCAATTCTCGTCGTAAACAGTAATGGAAACAAGTTGTATTTGAGTCTTAGGATGTTTTAACACCACAGCGAAGCGTACAGCCATATGCCTCACGTGCCGAGTCATAGACAACACAGAGGAAGTTTTCAAGGTCAAGAGGTACTGTCTGAACACAAAACCAATGGGAGAGAAAAGATGTGTGGCGAAGACAAACGGTGATAACACAAACTCAACAGTGGTCGAGTTATCAGTATTTTTTTTTGGTCGCCATTGTTCTTCACTGGCTTTGCTGCAATAAAATTGCAGAAGTTTGTGTACATTGTGTACCCACTGGCATTTACTTGCAATTTATTGTGCTTGTACGAATCAATATGGAGAGCGCTAGTAGAAAAAAACGTTTAAGCGGCAAGTCGTAACTCAGAGTGTGTGTCGTGGTTCGAGATAACACTGGGTTGTTTTCATATTTGCTTCTTTTATGAAATGAGAGAAGGTGCTTGTCCTATTTTATGGGAAAAAAAGTGCAGTCCCCATCTCCACTTTCCCTTCCGGATCTTCTGCCATAAAAGGTGATGAAGGTGGCTGGACGTTGAATGGGGGAGGAAGGAAGATAAACACATAGCTCAGCTGCGATGAGACAGGATGCAAGCTGCACGTGACTATCGACTGTCGGACATTTATGGGGGAGGGGGAGGGGGAGGGAGGCAGTGCAGCAGCTGCAGCTTCTATAAACAACACGCCTGTCTGTAGCTTTCCTTTGGGCTGGTGGGGCGTCAAGCGACAGTTCACATGACTGCAAGGTCGGACTTGTTTTGAAAAGAAAGGCTGGAGAGCGTCTTAGACTCACATATAAACTTTTATTTAACATTTGTAACTGTAAAAGAGGGGTGCATCTCACACTCGATGGCGTCTTAGACTCGAGTAAATACGGTATATTAAGACTACTGGACTTGCACATGTATGTTTTTATGTGGGCAACTTCAGTAATAAAATTTTATGAGTGGAGAAAATTGTGACTTTTGAGCCTGGACATGGCAGAAAACTGATAGTTTACTAAACTTAAATGAAATACAAATAACATACAACTACCAGTTAGGCACAAATTTGACTGTATTTAAAAATTATCAGTCCACAGCTTCCTTGTCTTTCTGAATGTAGATTTTGTCTTTTTTTTTTTACGTATCCTCAAAAATGCTTTCTTATATAATGTGTGTTCTCGATATTACAGGATTTTAATTATATGTATACACAATCAGCCTGTTGCTAAATTCTAAATCAACCAGATAAAACTACAGTAGATCTAATCACCTGATGTCAGCATTATTAACAAAAACATTCTTCAAATACTGTATAGTCTGTCTCATGTAGGTTTTCCATATTTTGACATTTCTCTTCTGAGAAATGTGCCTGGCAGTTCCATTGTTTGGACCTTTAAGCCTACCTGGCTTATTGGAAAAGCAGGGTTTCTGCAATCCTGTTTAGGCACCCTTCTCAGAAGTTAAATGTCAAAATATGGAAAATTTACATGACACAGACTATAATAACTGTCATATTTCCTCACATAGAAACTGAAACAGCTATACGTATTATCAAAATTAATTCATCACAAGTAATGTTGAAAGGATAAATAAAAGACATTGTAATGAAAAAAATTAAATACATAATAAGATTTATAGAGAACAAGAAGAAGGAGAACTTACCTTCAGTTGTTGAGATATATGGCTCCCGTGAAGGGGTAATTCTTGTACCTAGAACACAAATATGATACTGTATTTAATTATATATGTAATACATAGCAATAAAAATTAATGCAAATGTGTCCCTTAAAAAATGTTTACTAAACACTAGTTAGATATGTAATGATTGATAATTTTATATCAAAATAACTTGACCTGCACATGTTATTAACATGGGTGATGTCTACTTCAGTTCCAATCTGTATATATATATATATATATATATAAATGTTACGTTGGTTTGTGTACGCTTCAAAAACTCAAAAAGTTTTGCACCGATCGAGCTGAAATTTTAGCATGATATATAATCCGCATCAAGGATTGTTTTTATCTAATTTGCGACCGTGGAAAAAAAAAAAAGTGAGGAAAACACTCAACACTCGCTGACAACCGCAATAGTAATGGCTGTTAAATGCCGGGCAGCTGTTTTGCGGTGGAAGCCGCAGCCGGGCTTCTGTTTTATAGAGAAATAAAGATGAATTAACAAAAGAAGTTCTGCAATTAAAGTACGCTTAGCGCAGTGGAATGGACAAATCTGTTTGTATTTGATGTTTTAAAGATAAACCGTGAATATAGTATAATATAGAATATAGTATCACCATCAATTAACACGTAACTAAAAGTTAGTTACTCTTTTCTATAGTACACGCGGGCGAAGCCGCAACATAACAGCTAGTTAGGTATAAAAGAATTATTTAAAGAACATCAGTCCAGAGCTTGTTTAACATCTCTGAGTACCCAGTTCACTTGGTACTATAAAATGTCGAATTACATAAAAGTAACTACAGTACTACTTTATACATTTAAGACGGCTATGGAGATGGGTATTTTTAAGGTCAGCTCCCTATGCCATGTGTTCGAGCAGTCCAAGAGGTATGGAGTAGGAATGAGGGCACGGTTTAACACTGTGATGTACCTAGAGGGAGTCGCAGTGGTGGGGGTGCAAGCCATCTATCTAGTCTCTTCCCCTCCCTCACTTTGCGATTGTCACCCTGAGAGGAATGTCTTGCCAAAAGAAGCTAACAGGGGTGTTAAGAGCCAGCAGGTACAGTACCTCTTGCTATCTTAACAGCAACATATGATGGCTTGGTTGTTTTGTTACCCAGAAGCACGTGGCGTGAATAAATTATTCCTGGCAAATGTATGTATGTTGTGCAATAGCCGTGCTTAATTGTATACAAACAAATTATTCACAATATTTTGACAAAAAAAAAGGTTCAGTGCACAAACTATGTACCTAGGTAAACTGTTTTGACAGGCTGATAATGTTATTTTACTGGACAATGATATTATGGCCAAAGTTAGCTGCTGTATCTATTTTTTGGAAGCATGCGAGCTATTAGCTTTGTTATGAAGATTATAATGGTTGAAGGATTTTAACGTGACTGTGTCTTTTAAAAACGTTGTACTTAATTTAGCAGATTAATTGGCTTGTAAGTTAGATGACGCGTTAAACAAATTCTGTATTGTTGATACCATGACGGCTTCTACCTACTTAAAGGCCTCGTTAGAATGTTGCAAAAGTGCTCAATTTATATTCTTGCCTGCCTGAAATTTTTAACACTGCAATAACAATTAAAAATAATCACTGCGAGTGTTTCTATATCAGCCCTACTTCAGTGTGTCAGTCATGGAAAAATGAGTCTGCGATGCGACTTTAAGCACAATATCTTTACCACAAATAAATAAGTGTCGCCAACTTCCTTCAAAAAATAGTTATCCTTTGAGCTTATTTAATAGTTATTTCAAATACAGTATTACAACTGCCAACCATACAGCTTTAAAAGGCCACAGCAGATTGGCACTACACAGATAAATATATACAAAACAGCACGAAACATGAGATTAAAATAATGAATCGCTAATTGCAGAAAGGGAACATGTCCACTTTTTGGCGAAAATCGTCTTATACCGGAAATGTTATCTTCAAACGTAGGTGCTTCGTTTTCTGCAGAAAGGAAACATCTTACATAGACAGAACTGTATGAAAGAAGCGTTTGAATATTCATTTTGATACAGAAGGGGAACGTGTCCTGGACATGTCCCCTTTCTGCAGAGAAGAACATGTACTGGACTTGTTCCCTTTCTGTGGAAACAAGGTGTTGTAAGGATGGTACACCTGATATTTCAACAGCTTCTCCTAGTGGTAAAGAAGAAGAAGAGGATTTATTAAGGTTTCAACAAAATTGATGCTTCAGATGATAATGGAAAGTGAAGTTTTCGAGTGAAAAAGAGAAAAAATGTGTAAGGAATCCCGATCCGTATAAAAGAAACGTAGTTCGAGTTGCAAAAGTGAAGGGCGAGCCTCATGTGAACTGGGCAGGCAAAGACGTTCCTGGAAGAAAGAAATACATTGGCTGTGGGTATGTACAACCTATTTCGTTGATAATATTGGCTGTGTCCAAGTAGTCGCCTCAAAGATCTGTTGCGGCCTTCGCATCCTTGGAGAGAGCATTATGAAGGAAGTATGTGACAGTTTGCATTACCATTCGAATCCTACGAAGGATCCAAGATCACATTCTTGTCTCAAGGATTTGTGTCATGCAATTTTGCAAGCATCCTCACGCCCTTCCTAGTTGTTTATTTAATTTATTTAATATGTTAGCAGTACACTAAAATGAAATTCACACTTAGTAAAGCACTTATCTTAATGAAGGCTATGAGGAATCCAGCTCACTTCCGTAACCTCACCACTCCATACTTACCGTTTGTTCCATGATTTTAGAATGTCTTAAATGTCATGTTATTTGAAGTAAAATGTCAAGATTAATAAATGAATAATATATAGTTCCTACACCTATGCTTTTTGTTCTTCAGCAGCAATAAAAATAAACAGTATACATTGTTAATTGCAGAAAGGGAACATGTCCCAAAACTTCTATGTATGACTGCACATCATGTTTGTTAACATGGGCAATGTAAATCTATGCAAAAACATTCCAACTATGTCCTCTTATTATCCCAATACCACAGATGCTAATACTTAATACTGAACTGGTGTAAAGTAGTTTTTTGTCCTTTCCCACAACTTTGTTACACTGGACATGTTCCCTTTCTGCATTTAGCAATTAAAATATATTATTCTTAAAGAATAATATACCATACACTTTATAACAGTTTGATACAAACAAGTTATACAGCATCATTGTTTTTCAACAAATTTTTTTAAACTGTATGTTTTGATATTTAAAATATAAAAAATTTAAAAATGTGTATTTGTACAATTTATTGGTCCTTTGATAACTGTCCCAGGTTTGTTTGACAAACAGAATATGTCAGAATCCTTGGATCCATAGTTTAAAATTTTCAGACATAATAATGAATGTATTTACTTACAATCTAGTATCAAAAAATAACTATTAAAATTAAGTATAGCACCTAAGGTAAGCCTTCTTTCTTTTAAGGGCACTCTGCACCAAAACACTCATAATTTTATAACAGTATTAAACACTGTCACAGGGTGCAAGAAAGTGATGTATAATAAGCACACAGCGCAAATACTGAGCTAAATTGAAGACGAAAATGTTTGTGGCACAATGTTGTACAACATATTACGTACGTGCGCAATGTAGCAACACTGCACGGACATAGTCTCCTCTTGCATTCCACATCCGAATATTAATTTATGTATGTAAATTCAAATTTGGAATGCTCAGAATTTGAACCTGCCCTATAATAGTGTGGTAGAACATTATTAGGAAGGTATACATGGAGTGCAAGAGGTAATCAACTCCAAGCTCTGTTGTCAGTCACACTGTGAACATAAAATGTCATTACACTATATTCTGATGCAAATATTTTTGTCTCCAATTTAGTTCAGGATTCACCTGGTGTGCTTATTGTACGGTTGTTTCAGAACATACTGTATGACATCGGTACTTATGGTGGAACACTCAAAACAAAAAAATTTAAGTTGTTTAGCTAATTACAGCAAAGTTAGAATCAAGGATTTGTACAAATAAAAATATTGGTAAATAGGAACAAATTTTATTATTATTGTGAACAGTTTTTCTTTAATAACATGTACATCATGACTCTAAAGAACATATGTTCTCAGTATAACAATGTACTACGAACTTAAACCTATGTATATGACAAGCACACTTCACATATGCAAAAGTGTTGGCTTTTTTTTAAGCATGGAGGCTACCAAAACATATGAACATAATTTACAGCACCTTTATTACTTCCTCCTTTATGACTGAATCATGCAAATTTAGCAAGATGTACTATTTAACTGAAGACTGCAATTATGTACTGAGCGTGTGTCTCATGTCTGCGTATGTCCTATTTTCTGTGCTAAATCACTTGTAGGCCAGCCTGAACAGTATTTTACAATACAAATTCTCTACAATCTCTGCCCCTTGTAATGCAATTACGTAGTTTCACCTCCAAACAAACTCTAAATTCAAAAGAATTTTTGTTAAATTTGTTTTAGTCCTAGCTAAGATTTCCAATCTTCTAAACTAAACATTTCAGAAATATTTTCAGTGCAATAACGTATTTTTCAAGTATGCATAGTTATTTACATATTTTAAAACATTCTGTGGAGGCTGACTTGGCAAAATGTGCTTTTAGTACCAATGTTTAAACATTTACCAAAAAATTTGCAACTGAAATCTTCTGTCTACAAAATTTTAACATTAGAAATAATTCTACCAAGAAAACTGCTACAACAGCCTCAATTTGCACCTTAAAATCAAAATTTTCCCAGGGCAGGACCGCCGGACACCCTACTTAAGCTAAGAATTTGGTGAAAGTCCTTCCCTCCCACGTTGAAATCGGGTAAAACTGATGTAACTGATAACTTAAAATTTTAAATAAACCATATCTTTAAGAGGCATCTGTACCAGTTTTCATAACTTGGAAAACACTTACGTTTTCTCAATAATTTTAAAAATTAACTATTGACAATACAGCACTGCAAATATTTACCTGAAGAGAAAAAGATGATTTGTTGTACCAACTGATTTGAATTTCACATGTCATCATGTCAAATATCTTTAAAAATTTTTCAAAATACTCAAGTTATTTGGTGTCTCATTTCTTGTTTCCTTTACAAAATCTTTGCACTCTTACATTACTAAGACTAAAGAGAAAATTTTTATGAATGAAATGGTGCCTTCAAATTTTATGGTCACAGCATTGAAATTTCATAACACTGTTTGTGAAAATTGGGTATTTTTGTGCGCAACCAGTGGCAGCTTTGTGCTGCCTGCTAGGAGTAACGGTTGAAAAATTATGAGCCTGTTGATATGGCCATGCAGGGAGAGGATCACATTTGCGTTAAGGCACAGGAGGTGAAATTATTGATTGATTTTCTGCCGGTGCGTAGCTGAGAACATTGTCTTGGGAATTGGAGATAGTGAATGTCATTCAGAGCACCCGCAGTTTTGGAAATCTTCTGCACACCGCGTCATACTGCATTCACTCTGGACAAGCCAGCAAGCTAAACCAGTATAAGCCAATAATCTTTTAAACTAAACTTGCCATTAATCGCAAACCACTCATCCAAATGAAACTAACATTTTTACAATATATTTGTGAACTGTTCTGTTCACAATTGTGCATGTTAAATTTGGTGACTTCAATTTTACAACAGTTCAAAAATGTTGTTAGTGAGGTCAATTAAGACCATCGTTGGTCAAATGTAACGTAAATTACAGTGACAAACTGATGTCATTAACTAAATTTTTAAAAGTAACATATTTTAAGTTATAAAAAGGAGATGAGGCAAGAAAATTTGTGTCGCACGTAGTTTACAATTTATTTTCCTGTGACGTGGAGTTATTTTCAGTTTTTATAGGCAATACATATTTACTGACATAAATAGTATACAATTTTATTACCATATAATAAATAATTTTTACTTAATATTCACGCTATACATGATCAAGGATGAGCATTATTCGCGGTGAAAAACTTTGGGAAGCAAACCGGTTTTTATATTTTTGGAAACAAAGGGAGTGTAATTTTGGGATTATGTGGTTCCGTTATAATTTCAGACACCTTTTCATTATATCTAAAACAATATAATTACAATAAAAAAATGTGTTTATTTTAAATCAGTAATAATTACTGGCTTAAAATAAACACATTTTTATTGTTCTAAGTTTACATTAGGAAACACATTTGAAAAAAAAAAAAAAAAAATGTTTTGAGGGGGGGGGGGGTGTAGTTTTCAAAATTAATTACCTCAGGATTAATAACATAATTATCTGGCAACGTGCACTGTCATTACATCGAAGGTTTACTGTACTAGGCATAACATCAATAAGACAATACTCACTGATACATTCAGGTCTCACTTGCAGCACAGACTGTGTCCATTCACAAGCCAAGCTGATGTGGTTGAACCAAGTGCCTGGACTACACTTCCTCTCCTTCATCTCTGGTCCGTTAGGGCCATTCACACACTCAAAGTATTTCTGACAGTCATAATAGTTTGGTGTTTTAGGTTTTGTCACATCACACGTCCCTACAGTAGAAGTAGTACCTAGAACAGCACACAAGTTCAATTAACATTATATTATAAACAATGTATAGTACCTAGCAATGCATGTCACGTGGATAGTGACGGCTTTTAAAAGTTAACAGTTACAATTCACTTAATAACCGAAACATTATTCATATAATTTACAATAGTCCTTCATGAATTCATTAATTCAGAAATTTGAAATTAGAAAATATTTAAGACTATCAGTTAATTTCATCCAGTACCTTTATGTTAGTAATTTATATAAATCTTGTTCATATTTAAAGGATGTTAATCTCTATTCACAAAGATACTTTCTAGAAAAAAAGTTAAATTTATAAGTTTATCTATTCACTGTATACACCATCAGTTCCCCACCCATCTGGAACAGGCCAAACAAATATGTAGTCTAACAGTGCTACAGTTTTCTTATTCTACCTCACATAAACTCTGCACCTGGTCTACAAAATGAGAAAACCTCAAAGTCATTTATACTACACAAATAACAAACTTCACGAAATAACCAGTGTAATATATCTAATGTACTTGCCTAAATTAAAGATGTAATTTTAACTTTAACTTTGAATACCTCGCTATAGTTCTTATATTATGTTTATATTTGGATACTAAATAATGTAAATAATTGTGTTTAAATCTAATATGACTGTTGACATATTCTCTATATAATTTGTGTTTGGAAACCACCTAGTATTTATTGTAAGTGCATACGGTTAGCTAGGAGATTTGGTTGTGAGTGCTTTGGAGTATTAAGTGGTAGAAACGTTTGGAAAAATAACTTCTGGAATGGACACGGGTAAGACTAGCTACGCTACATTGTAAGCCTAGAAAGGCTCAATGTTATACCCACGACCAGAATTGTTCGAGATTCAGAGGTCTATCCTTGTGATGGAAAACTGGGACGATTGGACAATGAGGACCTTAAGTGCTGCAGTAGAAGACTGTTCACGGTACTGTGACTTCTTTCTATAGCAACAGAGTCAGCCTGCACATCAGTACAAGAACGAAAAGATATAGTTTTGGAAAGAAAATTTATACGATATCTGTACTAAGGCACGACTCTCTCGCATGGTTCTCGGTACATTTGCCGGAGGTAGTTAGTTGGTAATTCCTCTATTTTGATTCTTAAATCCAGGACAATTTCTGGTTTCCTTTTGAACTTTAATAACCTTCAATCTTGTCGACAGCCACAAACTATTAAATTTCATTTTTTCTTGTATTACAAAACTATTTTTATTTATTAGCATTATCTCATGCAAATGTTTTGAGCAATTTTCTTTCCTTTTCTGTAAACGAATCCGATATTAAATTTTCACTGATATTCTGTGATTGATTTAGGTAATGGATGTTAAACTTAATGTAATGTCTTTCTCTGCATGCATTGGTAAATGTTAATTAGATTTTGAGCAAGCTAGCCTTGGTTCAGTCTCATAGAAAAAGGAAAATATGATAACAAATTATACAAAATAAGTATCACACCAAGTTCATATCAACTCAATGATCAAACCCTAGGTATGATTTTATTGCCCCATAAAAATAAAAACATGTTTTAAATAATAAGTATAATTTTTTTCACAAACATAAAACTCCACAGCTGATTTATTATAAATGAAAAAATCATTAATGTTTCAAAAGAATTAATAAAATACACTATAAAAATAAAGTGCATAGCTAAATTACAGTACACTGACCAAAAGAAATCAACACTTACCTTCAGTTGTTGAGACATACGGCTCCCATGACGGTGTAATTCTTGTACCTAAAATATTAACTGGATGTACATAAATGTTCATATTACATTATAAAGAGTATAGGTACTTAACCAAAAACTTTCCTTAAAAAATTACGTTCTAAACATTTGCAACATTGTCAAAGTTAATTTTGTAATTAACATTACTTTACTTGTGAGAATATTAATTTACATTAGAAACATTGACAAAAAGTTTTACAAATAGATAATATTATCTGTTTAGACCTGGACATGCCAAAAAACTGATTATTTATTTATTTATTTTACATTTATAGTGCCCTCGGATGGTTATACGATTATAGTAGAGGAACACTGTACAAATATCAATCACACATACATGAAACAGGAAAAACATACAACAGTAACATACAAATTATTACAACAGGGACAAGACAGTAGACATACGAACAAACACTAAACAAGTGGATAACTATTTAATAATCCACTATTAGCTGACTATTCAATCACTGCAAAGCATGTGTTACAAACTAATCCATTTTTAAAAATTCACACCACTGTGAACAAATTTTGCCACGTCAGAGAAAACCTCAAAACAGTAGATAACATAGTGAAAATCCAGCATTAGATAATGTGAAGAAACAGGTAAAGTGTTACAATAATATTTAGAGATACAGATACATATGTAGCTCCTTTTTTTTACCATGGTTTCACAACCATAACAGTTAGCTATGCCAGGTTCCTTGGATGGTAAATGGTGCACACAGTAGTAGATGGACGGTAAGTGGTGGCACGTAACTAGGTTGTACACACAGGGAACTATATAAAAGTGACATCTGAGTTACTGTCTTGAGATTAAGGTTTGGTGTTAGAAATGGATCGCTAGATCTGACTGTTATTAAGTGTTTTGGGGTAGACTTGGTCAGGAAAACTTTGGCCATTTGTAACACTAATTGTTCATGCATATACAGCACATACATTTTGCTCTAGTTGATACACTGTATTGAAGAGATTTATTGCAATATTAGGAATGGTATTCATTCCATCATTTCCAACAATGCTGGCCAGGCCAGATAAATTTTCTGACTGAGCAAAAATATGTTGTCCATGATTTTTGTGTATATACTGTATTCACCTATAAATACAACCCTGTAAATAATTCCAATTTCTAACTAAATGTTAGTCTAATTCCTTAGGGGCTTACTGGCTTTTCTTTGCATTTCTCTTTGTTAATGTATCATGAATGTTTGTTGAAAACAATAAATACTAAACTTTATTCTTTTTATATACGTAATTAGCGGAGATTTCTGTGACTGCAATATTTGTTTGCAATGGTGTAAGTCTATGAAAACAGTTCCAATCATTATGTAACAGCAATAAGTAATACAAATCAATTCTATGATAGAAAGACATTGTTTAGAGTATCTTTGCCAAAAACTCTATAAACTATTTGATCCTACACCCATCTGGACCAGACCTTACAAATATACAGAATATACAGAAACAAACACACAATGAGCACACTACGCAAATTCTTGGCTAAATTGTTAGTGGCAAAATGTTGTAAGATTACAGTTCAGATGCACAAAGTAGCAAAAAGTACTGTATTATGTAGTTAGTCACCTCTTGCACTCCACAGATATCTTATTTACCTTACTACTACTGTTATAACCTGCTTATTATAGGTGTAGGTTAAAATCTTGAGTAGTCTAAAACATGAGTCTACATTTACTTGACGTAACACACATACAATAATAACTGGAATTGGAGCGCAAGAGACGTTCTCTGTGCAGTGCTGTCACATTGTACACATAAAATGTCGTCATACAACATATTGACACTTACATAATTTCATCACTAATTTAACCCTGGATTCGCGTGGTGTGCATATTATGAATTTGTTTCTGGACATCTTATATTCATCTGATGGTGTCACAGTTTCCTTATTCTGTCCAAAAAACATTCTGCATGAGGACTACAAATTATGAAAAATTTTATTAAGTCATTAACATTACAATATCATACTAAAAATCAAGATGTGCCACAACCTGTAATAGATTCTAATCGACTCACTGACTAAAACCTAGAATGCCTTAATGCTTATTGTCAGCTTAAACAACAGATAACTGTTTATATACAGATACAATATTCCTGAAAGGTCCGAAAATTTCTACTTTATAAATGGGAAAACGTTATGAGAAGTTATTTTATGTTATAAAAGTATGTTAAGGATCAACTCAAACTAACCTTATAGCTCAGAAAAAAAAAACATTTTCACTACGAACTTTTCAACAGCGTTCTACTGTACCAACTTTTATCTTTTTGTCACAAACGTAAAATTCCATAACATTATTGTTACAAAAAAAACCTAAAAATGTTAAATGGATGAATGAAGTACAGCATAAAAATAAAGAGTGTAACTAAAACTAAAGTGAACTAAATAAGAAAAAGCAAAACTTACCTTCAGTTGTTGGTGGCTTCCGTGAGGGTGTAATTCTTGTACCTGAAATATTAATAGGTTATACACAAATCAGGTATAACATTAGATAGCAGTATAAAGTATACCAAAAATGTTTTCTTAAAATTTAATTTTTTAAAGTAATATTACTTTACTTGCATGTGTATATAGTCTTATGAGGCAATTTTAATATAAAAAACAGAAGTGAAAAAAAATTGACCTCACCAACTTGGGTATGAGAAGTAAACCTTATTAATTTCTCAAATTCATAGATATTCAATTGACACAACTTTCAACTTCACGTCATTTCCAATTTAAGGTGAAATATTATTAAAACACAATTAAGTCCACGGCATGTTCATGATTGAGTACCCAGTAAATGTGATACACATTATATTTGTGACTGATTACATAAAGTGACTTCTTTCCAACACTTAACGAAGTTTCAAATTAATGTAACAGACAGAAGTACAAGTACTTACAATTGATACTTGTAAATAGGTACACACACACACGAAGGGACGACCACATTTTTTCGCGAAAGCGCAGTCGCGACGTTTCACTTGTATTAAACTGGCTTCCTCGGGCGGGAAGCCATGGTACACTGCAATCCAGCAGCAGTGTGTGCACTATTACCTGTAAGCCTAGCAGCCTGAAGGCGAACTAAGCACGGCGGGTATTTCAAAAATGGGGCATGAATGTAGTTCTGGTTGTGATGGCTTGCAATGAATAAGTGGGAGGAGAAGTGAGTTATCTGATATATTGAGGCCTGGAGGTTGTGTTAATTTCGTAATATATTGGTGGGCCAGTTCGCAGCGTCTGAGCTCTGAACTATTGCAAGATGATGGCAAGGATTTCTCAATTCTGGTGCTGTAGCAGGAATCAAAGTCTTCACTGTGGGAAACTGCATGAGCTGCAACTGGCTTTTCTTGTCAGCAGATGTTGCGTCCAGCTAGGACTTGCTTTGTGTCATCTCTGTGGCCATTTATTCTCTGTTAGAGTGTTGGTGGTTAGGCCTATGCCAATCTTTTCATAGGAAAGCTTAGAGAAAACTTCCTCGTTCATCAACCAATCCAGCCTCACTGCTAGATGAGAATCATAGATGATATTTTTATGATCTGGACGTCCACAGAAAATTGCCTTACTGACTTCCTGAATAGCCTCAACTCAACCAGTCCACTCAAGTTTACATGGTCATACTCAAAAACACATGTCGTATTCCTGGACGTCGAACTAACACTCCACAATGGTACCATCAACGCCATTGTCCACATAAAACCTACCAACAACCTAAATTATCTGCACTTTGAACGCTACCACCATTATAGTACGAAAAAGTCACTACATTACAGCTTTGCCACAAGCGCAAAATGCATATGCTCAACTCAGAATGACGTAAACAAATAATGTGACCAGATAGCTAGAGCCCAAATCCAATTGTTTACAAACACATCCAAAGCACAGTCACAAACACAGACACACAAACCAAAACCACCAGTTCAGACATCCCCCTGGTTGTTCCTTACAATGATGGTTTAAATTAACTTAAGACCATACTGAATTCTGGACTCAAAATCCGGGCTGCCTCACCACAGACACAAGACTTCTTTATAAGCCCCCCAGTTTGATTTTCAAATGACCACCCAATCTCCGCAACTAACTATGTAATCCGTCCAAAACTCCCACCAACTGCAACCTCCATCAAAACAGTTAAGCCCAGAGGCTCCTACCTTTGCAACAATTCTCGCTGTGGTTCCTGTACAATTCATCAGCCAGCTACCCACTTTAACAGCAGAATGACAAACCACACATATCCCATCCAAGGTGGCTACAACTGTGCTACAACAAACCTGATAAACCAGCTCCAATATAAACACTCTGATCCAGAGTAGATAGGCCTAACCACCAACACTCTGACAGAGAATGAATGGCCACAGAGCTGAACCAAAGCAAGCCCTAGCTGGACGCACCATCTGACCACAAGAAAAGCCAGTTGCAGCTCATGCAGTTTCCCACAGTGAAGACTTTGATTCCTGCTACAGCACCAGAATTGTGAAATCCTTGCCATCTCCTTGCAATAGTTCAGAGCTCAGACGCTGCGAACTGGCCCACCAATATATCATGAAATTAAGACAAACTCTAGGCCTCAATATCAGATAACTCACTTTTTTCTCCCCCTTATTCATTGCATGCCATCACAACCAGAACTATATTATTGCCCCATGTTTGAAATTCCTTCCGTGCTTAGTTCACCTTCTGGCTACTAGGCTTACAGGTAACAAAGCACACACTGCTGTTAGTTGCAGTGTGCCATGTTTTGCCGCCCGAGGAAGCCAGTTCAATATTGGTGAAACATCGCGACTGCGCCTCCGGGGAAAAATGTGTGTTGTCCCTTCGTGTGTGTGTACCTATTTACAATTAATAACCGTAAGTACCTGTACTTCTATCTTTTACATTGCTTTGTTAGCCTTGCAGCCTATTTCCCGCCATTATTAAAGTTTTAATGTATGATGTAGAAAACATGGTGTTCGTGTTGAGCAAATAATAATAATACTAACAATATTTATTATTGATTTCAAACTACATCTAACATGTAATGTAAAGAATATTTTCCTGCTTCGAAAAAAAAAAAACTTCAAAATCTACACAGAATTTTAACATGCAACACTGTTTTATATCAGTACAAAAACAAAAATAAATTACAAGAAAAAGCTAGGTGCAGTTAGGATCATTTGATTTTGTCCCACAACCTTGCTGATTTTACAAACACAGTAGACATAACATCAATAAGACAATACTCACTGATACATTCAGGTCTCACTTGCAGCACAGACTGTGTCCATTCACAAGCCAAGCTGATGTGGTTGAACCAAGTGCCTGGACTACACTTCCTCTCCTTCATCTCTGGTCCGTTAGGGCCATTCACACACTCATAGTATTTCTGACAGTCCAGATAGTTTGGCGTTTTGGGTTTTGTTACATCACACTCCCCTACTGTAGAAGCAGTGCCTGGAATCAGCACACAAGTTCAATTAACAGTACATTATAAACAATGTAAAGTACCTAGCAATGCATGTCACGTGGATAGTGATGGCTTTTAAATGTTCACAGTTACAATTCACTTAATAACCGAAACATTATTCATATAATTTACAATAGTCCTTCATGAATTCATTAATTCAGAAATTTGAAATTAGAAAATATTTAAGACTATCAGTTCATTTCATCCAGTACCTTAATGTTAGTAATTTATATAAATCTTGTTCATATTTACAGGATGTTAATCTCTATTCACAAAGATACTTTCTAGTAAGAAAGTTAAATTTACAAGTTTATCCATTCACTGTATACACCATCAGTTCCCCACCCATCTGGAACAGGCCAAACAAATATGTAGTCTAACAGTGCTACAGTTTTCTTATTCTACCTCACATAAACTCTGCACCTGGTCTACAAAATGAGAAAACCTCAAAGTCATTAATACTACACAAATAAAAAACATCACGAAATAACCAGTGTAATATATCTACTGTACTTGCCTATATTACAGATGTAATTTTAACTTTAACTTTGAATACCTCGCTATAGTTCTTATATTATGTTTATATATGGTTACTAAATAATGTACATAATTGCAATTAAATCAAATATGGCTGCTGATATTTTCACTATATATTTTTTGTTTGGAAACCACCTAGTATCAACTGTAAGTGTAGACGGTTAGCTAGGAGATTTGGTTGTGAGTGCTTCCGAAAATTTTGTGGTAGGAACGTTTGGGAAAAAAAACTTCTGGAATGGACACGGGGAAGATTAGGTATGCTACATCGCGAGCCTAGAAAGGCTCGATGTTATACCCAGGACCAGGATAGTTCGAGATTCAGAGTTCTGTCCTTGTAATGGAAAACTGGGACGATCGGACGACGTGGACCTTAAGTGCTGCAGTTGAAGATTGTTCACAGTACTGTGACTTCTTTCTATAGCGACAGAGTTAGCCTGCACATCAGTACAAGAACGAAAGGATATAGTTTTGGAAAGGCAATTTATACGATATCTGTACTTAGGCACAACTCTCTCACATGGTTTTTCGATACATTTGCCGGAGGTAGTTAGTTGGTAATTCCTCTATTTTGATTCTTAATTCCAGGGCAATTTCTGGTTACCTTTTGAACTTTAATAACCTTCAATCTTGTCGACAGCCACAAACTATTAAATTTCATTTTTTCTTGTATTACAATACTATTTTTATTTATTAGCATTATCTCATGTAAATGTTTTGAGCAATTTTCTTTCCTTTTCTGTAAACGAATCCAATATTAAACTTTCCCTGATATTCTGTGACTGATGTAGTTAATGGATGTTAAACTTAATGTAATGTATTCCTCTGCATGCATTGGTAAATGTTAATTAGATTTTTAGCAAGCTAACCTTTGTTGAGTCTCATAGAGACAGCAAAACATGATAAAAAATTATACAAAATAAGTATCACACCAGGTTCATATCAACCCAATGATCAAACCCTAGGTATGATTTTATTGCCCCATAAAAATAAAAACATGTTTTAAATAAAAAGTATAATTTTTTTCACAAACATAAAACTCCACAGCTGATTTATTATAAATGAAAAAATCATTAATATGTCTAGGGAATAAATAAAATACACTATAAAAAAAAGTGCATAGCTAAATTATAGTACACTGACAAAGAGAAATCAACACTTACCTTCAGTTGTTGAGACATACGGCTCCCATGAGGGTGTAATTCTTGTACCTAAAATATTAACTGGATGTACATAAATGTTCACATTCTATTATAAAAAGTATAGGTACATAACCAAAAACTTTCCTAAAAAACTACATTCTAAACATTTGTAATACTGTCAATAATAAGTTTGTAACTAACATTACTATACTTGCGCGAACATTAATTTACATTAGAAACATTGAATAAAAGTTTTACAAATAGATAAAATTATCTGATTAATTTGGACATGCCAAAAAAACTGATTCTTTATTTTTTAATTTATTTTACATTTATAGTACCCTCGGATGGTTATACGATTATAGCAGAGGATCACTGTACAAATATCAATCACACATACATGAAACAGGAAAAACATACAACAGTAACATACAAATTATTACAACAGGGACAAGACAGTAGACATACGAACAAACACTAAACAAGTGGATAACTATTTAATAATCCACTATTAGCTGACTATTCAATCACTGCAAAGCATGTGTTACAAACTAATCCATTTTTAAAAATTCACACCACTGTGAACAAATTTTGCCACGTCAGAGAAAACCTCAAAACAGTAGATAACATAGTGAAAATCCAGCATTAGATAATGTGAAGAAACAGGTAATGTGTTACAATAATATTTAGAGATACAGATATATATGTAGCTCCTTTTTTTTACCATGGTTTCACAACCATAACAGTTAGCTATGCCAGGTTCCTTGGATGGTAAATGGTGCACACAGTAGTAGATGGACGGTAAGTGGTGGCACGTAACTAGGTTGTACACACAGGGAACTATATAAAAGTGACATCTGAGTTACTGTCTTGAGATTAAGGTTTGGTGTTAGAAATGGATCGCTAGATCTGACTGTTATTAAGTGTTTTGGGGTAGCCTTGGTCAGGAAAACTTTGGCCATTTGATAACACTAATTGTTCATGCATATACAGCACATACATTTTGCTCTAGTTGATACACTGTATTGAAGAGATTTATTGCAATATTAGGAAAAGTAACTATCCCATCATTCCCAACAATGCTGGCCAGGCAGGAAAAATATTCTGACTGAGCAAACTTATGTTGTCCATGATTTTTGTGTACATACTGTAGGCCTATCCACCTATAAATACAACTCTGTAATAATTCCAATTTCTAACTAAATGTTAGTCTAATTGCTAACTGGCTTTTCCTTGCATTTCTCTTTGTTAATGTACTGTATCATGAATGTTTGTTGAAAACAAACAATACTAAAATTGATTTTTTTTATATACACAATTAGCAGGGATTTCTGTGACTCTGCAATAATCGTTTGCAATGGTGTAAGTCTATGAAAACTGTTTCAATCATCATGTAACAGCAATAAGCAATACAAATCAATTCTATGACAGAAAGACACAGTCAAGAGTATCTTTGCCAAAACCTCAATAAACCATTTGATCCTATACCCATCTGGACCAGACCTAACAAATATACAGAATATACACAAACAAACACACAATGAGCACACCACGTAAATGCTTGGCTAAATTGTTAGTGGCAAAATGTTGTAAGATTACATTTCAGATGCACAAAGTAGCAAAAAGTTGTGTATTATGTAGTTAGTCCCCTCTTGCGCTCCACAGATATCTTATTTACCTTACTACTACTGTTATAACCTGCTTATTATAGGTGTAGGTTAAAATCTTGAGTAGTCTAAAACATGAGTCTACATTTACTTGACGTAACACACATACAATAATAACTGGAATTGGAGCGCAAGAGACGTTCTCTGTGCAGTGCTGTCACATTGTACACATAAAATGTCGTCATACAACATATTGACACTTAAACAATTTCATCACTAATTTAACCTTGGATTCGCGTGGTGTGCATATTATGAATTTGTTTCTGGATATCTTAATTTTGTCTGCTGGTGTCACAGTTTCCTTATTCTGTCCAACAAACATTCTGCATGAGGGCTACAAACTATGAAAAAATTCATTAAGTCATTAACATTACAATATTATACTAAAAATCAAGATGTGCCACAACCTGTAATAGATTCTAATAGACTCACTGAGTAAAACCTAGAATGCCTTATTGCTTATTGTCAGCTTAAACAACAGAAAACTGTTCTACATACAGATACAATGTTCCTGAAAGGACCGAAAATTTCTACTTTATGAATGGGAAAACATTATGAGAGCCTGATTTTATGTTATAAAAGTATGTTATGGATCAACTCAAATTAACCTTATAGCTCAGAAGAAAAAAAAAACATTTTAACTAGGAACGTTTCAACAGCGTTCTACTGTACCAACTTTTATCTTTTTGTCACAAATGTAAAAGTCCATAACATTATTGTTACAAAAAAATTCATAAAAATGTTAAAACAATGAATGAAGTACAGCATAAAAATAAAGTGTGTAACTAAATTAAAGTGAACTAAATAAGAAAAAGCAACACTTACCTTCAGTTGTTGGTGGCTTCCGTGAGGGTGTAATTCTTGTACCTGAAATATTAATAGGTTATACACAAATCAGGTATAACATTAGATAGCAGTATAAAGTATACCAAAAATTTTCCTTAAAAGTAAATTTTTTTAAGTAATATTACTTTACTTGCATGTGTATATAGACTTATGAGCCACTTTTAATATAAAACACAGAAGTGGAAAAAAATAGACCTCACCAACTTGGGTATAAGAAATAAACCTTATTGTTTTCTCAAATTCATAGAGATTAAATTGACACAACTTTCAACTTCACGTCATTTCCAATTAGAGGTGAAATATTATTAAAACACAATTAAGTCCACTGCATGTTCATGATTGAGTACCCAGTAAATGTGATATACATTATATTTGTGACTGATTACATAAAGTGACATCTTTACAACACTTAACGAAGTTTCAAATTAATGTAACACACAGAAGTACAAGTACTTACAGTTGATACTTGTAAGTAGGTACACACACACAAAGGGACGACACACATTTTTTCGCGAAAGCGCAGTCGCGAAGTTTCATCTGTATTAAACTGGCTTCCACGGGCGCGCAGACATGGTACACTGCAATCCAGCAGCAGAGTGTGAACTGTTACCTGTAAGCCTAGCAGCCGGAAGGCAAACTAAGCACGGCAGGAATTTCAAACATGGGGCAATAATATAGTTCTGGTTGTGATGGCATGCAATGAATAGGGGGGAGAAAAAAGTGAGTTATCTGATATTGAGGCCTGGAGGTTGTCTTAATTTCGTGATATATTGGTGGGCCAGTTCGCAGCGTCTGAACTCTGAACTATTGCAAGATGATGGCAAGGATTTCTAAATTCTGGTGCTGTATCAGGAATCAAAGTCTTCACTGTGGGAAACTGCATGAGCTGCAACTGGCTTTTCTTGTCGGTAGATGTTGCGTCCAGCTAGGGCTTGCTTTGTGTCAGCTCTGTGGCCATTTATTCTCTGTTAGAGTGTTGGTGGTTAGGCCTATGCCAATCTTTTCATGGGAAAGCTTAGAGAAAACTTCCTCGTTCATCAACCAATCCAGCCTCACTGCTAGATGAGATTCATAGATGATATTTTTATGATCTGGATGTCCACAGAAAATTGCCTTACTGACTTCCTGAATAGCCTCAACTCAATCAGTCCACTCAAGTTTACATGGTCATACTCAAAAACACATGTCATATTCCTGGATGTCGAACTAACACTCCATAATGGTACCATCAACTCCATTTTCCACATCAAACCTACCAACAACCTACATTATCTGCACTTTGAACGCTACCACCATTATAGTACGAAAAAGTCACTACCTTACAGCTTTGCCACAAGGACAAACACATATGCTCCACTGAGAATGATGTAAACAAATAATGTGACCAGATAGCCAGATCCCAAATTCAATTGTTCACAAACACATCCACCGCGAAGTCAATAACACGGACACACAAACCAAAACCACCAGTTCAGACATCCCCCTGGTTGTTCCTTACAATGATGGTTTGAATAGACTTAAGACCATACTGAACTCTGGACACAAAATTCTGGCTGCCTCACCACAGACATTAGACTTGTTTACAAGAAGGCCCCCCAGTTTGATCTTCAAACGACCACCCAACCTACGCAACAAACTATGTAGTCCATCCTAAACTCCCACCAGCTGCAACCTCCATCAAAACAGTTAACACCAGATACTGCTACCCCTGTAACAGTTCTCGCTGTAGTTCCTGTACGATTCATCAGCCAGCTAGACCCACTTTAACAGCAGACTGACAAACCAAACACATTCCACCCAAGGTGGCTACAATTGTGCTACAACAAACCTGATATACCAGCTCCAATATAAACACTGTGATGCAGAGTATATAGGCCTAACCACCAACACTATGACAGAGAATGAATGGCCACAGAGCTGACACAAAGCAAGCCCTAGCTGGACACACCATCTGCCCACAAGAAAAGCCAGTTGCAGCTCATGCAGTTTCCCACAGTAAAGACTTTGATTCTTGCTACAGCACCAGAATTGTGAACTCCTTGCCATCTTCTTGCAATAGTTCAAAGCTCAGACGCTGCGAACTGGACAACCAATATATTGTATCATGAAATTAATACAACCTCTAGGCCTCAATATCAGATAACTCACTTTTTTCTTCCCCCCTATTCATAGCATGCCATCACAACCAGAACTATATTATTGCCCCATGTTTGAAATTCCTGCTGTGCTTAGTTCGCCTTCTGGCTACTAGGCTTACAGGTAACAAAGCACACACTGCTGTTAGTTGCAGTGTGCCATGTTTTGCCGCCCGAGGAAGCCAGTTCAATATTGGTGAAACGTCGCGACTGCGCCTCCGGGGAAAAATGTGTGTTGTCCCTCCGGTGTGTGCACCTATTTACAAGTAATAACCGTAAGTACCTGTACTTCTATCTTTTACATTGCTTTGTTAGCCTAGCAGCCTATTTCCCGCCATTATTAAAGTTTTAATGTATGATGTAGAAAACATGGTGTTCATGTTGAGCAAATAATAATAATACTAACAATATTTATTATTGATTTCAACCTACATCTAACATGTAATGTAAAGAATATTTTCCTGCTTCGAAAAAAACTTCAAAATCTAAACAAAATTTTAACATGCAACACTGTTTTATTTCAGTATAAAAACTAAAATAAATTACAAGAAAAAGTTAGGTGCAGTTAGGGCCGTTTGATTTTGTCCCACAACCTTGCTGATTTTACAAACACAGTAGACATAACATCAATAAGACAATACTCACTGATACATTCAGGTCTCACTTGCAGCACAGACTGTGTCCATTCACAAGCCAAGCTGATGTGGTTGAACCAAGTGCCTGGACTACACTTCCTCTCCTTCATCTCTGGTCCGTTAGGGCCATTCACACACTCATAGTATTTCTGACAGTCCAGATAGTTTGGTGTTTTGGGTTTTGTTACATCACACTCCCCTACTGTAGAAGCAGTGCCTGGAATCAGTACACAAGTTCAATTAACATTACATTATAAACAATGTATAGTACCTAGCAATGCATGTCACGTGGATAGTGATGGCTTTTAAATGTTCACAGTTACAATTCACTAAATAACCAAAACATTATTCATATAATTTACAATAGTCCTTCATGAATTCATTAATTCAGAAATTTGAAATTAGAAAATATTTAAGACTATCAGTTCATTTCATCCAGTACCTTAATGTTAGTAATTTATATAATTATTGTTCATATTTAAAGGGTGTTAATCTCTATTCACAAAGGTACTTTCTAGAAAGAAAGTTAAATTTATAAGTTTATCTATTCACTGTATACACCATCAGTTCCCCACCCATCTGGAACAGGCCAAACAAATATGTAGTCTAACAGTGCTACAGTTTTCTTATTCTACCTCACATAAACTCTGCACCTGGTCTACAAAATGAGAAAACCTCAAAGTCATTTATACTGCACAAATAAAAAACATCACGAAATAACCAGTGTAATATATCTAATGTACTTGCCTATATTACAGATGTAATTTTAACTTTAACTTTGAATACCTTGCTATAGTTCTTATACTATGTTTATATTTGGTTACTAAATAATGTACATAATTGTGTTTAAATCTAATATGGCTGTGACATTTTCACTACATAATTTTTGTTTGGAAACCACTGTGATGCAAAATGCCAACCTAGCACAATATATAGATTGGTTCTCTTTTTTAGTCCTAGTTCCAGGCTTTTGGTGACATTTAGGGGCGTGCCTGGCCCTGTATACTAGGCATGTGCGAACACCACTTTTTGAATTCGAGTCGAGTTCGAGTCGAACACTTTTTAAAAAATCGAGTTTCGAGTCGAGTTCGAGTTTAGAGACAATCTACCAGTAAAAAATTTCTGCTAAAAACTTGGTATTTATTTTTTACTGGCAACATATATAGGCTAAATAAATATCTATGTAGGTACCAGTACTAACCTACTTATCATATTTCAGTCTTGTTTAAAATTCTTTTATATGCAAGTTTCTCTGAAGCACACTATTTTTACACTAGATAACAGGATACACAAACACAATTTAATTACACATAGACCTCTTACATTACACAGTAATAGGAGTTACTATTGCTTCATGTTATGATGGAGAAATACTAGTTGCTCCACGTGCTCCGGGCTCAGATTACCCCTTCTTACAGTGACAGTGTTCCCTGCACAGGAAAACAAACGTTCACTCGCTACTTGTGTTGCAGGTACAGAAAGATAATGTTGAGCTAAATTTTGAAGACAGTAGAACTGCTTTCTGTTGTTTT
>PNEQ01032709.1:0-31319 GCA_003012365.1 Medauroidea extradentata
GTGAAATATCGATGAGGCAGTCAATGTCCTGATTTTCTCTGCTAAAAATCAAGTGGATTTAAATTTTGAATATCAAGGCGTTCGAATGGTGAAGGGGATGTTTATGTGTGAGGTGAAATATCGATGAGGCAGTCAATGTCCTGATTTTCTCTACTAAAAATCAAGTGGGTTTAAATTTTGAATATCAAGGCGTTCGAATGGTGAAGGGGATGTTTATGTGTGAGGTGAAATATCGATGAGGCAGTCAATGTCCTGATTTGCTCTGCTAAAAATCAAGTGGGTTTAAATTTTGAATATCAAGGCGTTCTAATGGTGAAGGGGATATTTATGTGTGAGGTGAAATATCGATGAGGCACTACGAGTGACGACGGCCAGCACAAGTATTGTAGTAACGCCTCTACGCTTAACGCCGTAAACACGCGCACAGTCCTTCCGCTGTAACGTAACCGTGCCACTTACTGTACGCGGTGAACTTATTGGTTTATTGAACACGTCACTGTACGGCAGTATAATGAAATTGTAGACCTCAATTTCGAACGAATCCGATACATAACATCCGTCGGAAAATCCGATTATAGCCAACTTTGAGCTCCTTAAAATAATGCTTCTAATGTGCGTGCTATGTTAAAGGCCACATTCACAAATATTCTTAAATATGTTTACTTTTCGTACATAAGTATTAGAGGCAAACACACTTTACTGTTCTCTGAGAAAAATAAATGTATTTTTGAACACGCTGCACGAAGTTTGAGCGCCAGCCAGGCGGCCTCCTTAAGAAATGCAATTTGAAAGTCTACCTACACGTTACCGTTATTCTCACAAAATTCACTTAAGCTTTCACCATATAAAATGACAAAACTACATTCCAACATACCCTACAAATACAATAGCCGTATGTATGGTATCAAATACTGTATGTATTTACGTTTCATTAAATATTAGTTAGAAAGGCTTATTTCGTATACTAATTAAACATATTTAAATGCATCAACTAAACATATTTTAAACTGGTTGATAACTTCCTTAGGCAACGAAATATTATATTTATAGAAAAACTGATTGCCTTTGTCATTGACAAACATATTTGACTTTGACGTTTTCTTTGTGATATGCACTCGCCCCTCCTGATCATTGTCTCACAATTGTTGAATATCCCAACCATATTTATAGCATGTACGTCTTTTTTATGTGCAAATACGTAGTTTTAATGTATTTTCCTTTATGGATTTGATTCTAAGCTTCCAACACAATGTAAAATATAATGCTTCTTTAAAACTTTTTATTTTGTCTCCATATGAACATTTATTTACAGCAGATATTTTAATTAAACATACATCGTTGTTAAACGCCTGTTATTTGGAATATCTTTATTAATTTTATTGTAACATCAACAAAAGATTTTCGCATATAGCTGTTAAATATTATGTTTTATGCCAAGTATTTATTTCGATGAAGAACATGCTCTTACAATTCTGGTTATTTTAAAAATAACAACTTGTGTTTATTTATAACCAAAATTCCAGAGATCAATTGTATTAAATCTGAAAGTTATGCTGCTCTCACAAATAAGTGCTTGCAATAATAATGTAAAACAAAGCAATTGTCCATTTTTGTTTTTATATAAAAATTACCTAGCGTCTGTCTTCGATTGAGACTGATTGGAAAGTCAAATTTGTAAGCTAGCACTTTGTTTTAAAATCATTACTGTGGGAAAAATTCTAAGTCGTAGTTAAAAAAAAAATAGAAGTTAAACATGTGACTCGGAGACTATAAATGAATCGAGTGAAGTATATCTTGAAAAAAAATTTTTTTTTATAGTTTTGTGTAACGTAATTTGATCACTAAATAAATGCATAATGTTACAAACCATGTTAACTAAGACACTTAAAATTTTTGTTGTATCATAAATACTACTCAATTTTTCTAAATCAAATCTATTTAAGGGCATAAGAAATTTTTTCTTCGTAATTACATGCTTTCTATTGGTTCAAAAGGGAACAGGTGTTAACGATTGTAGTTCATTACTATTTAAAATGAAAAGAATATATAACCAATACTTCAATACGCAATGTTTTTCATTACATTGTCGTCTTAGATTTATCATAAATTAAATTAAATATATTGTCGTCAACGTTTTCATAAGTAAATAATTAAATGTATAAAACGGATTTCAAAGTAAAGTAATGCATTAGATTTATACAACATTTTAATAAGTAAATAATTGAAATACATGGATATATACATTTTCTCAAGTCCCGACGTGCACTATTACGTACGAGGAGAGACATTTAATACCACACCGTCATAAATACGTATTTGCTTGCAGCTGGTTGGATCAAATATTAAAATTAATTCGCCGAAAATTCTTTTGTTGAAGATTGCTAAGTACTAGAAATATCATTTGTCCCTACATGGGCTTGTTTGTGTGGTGAGACGACTTGATAATTCAATTAGTTTCTAAGATATATAAATGAAATACGTTACTGTTCTAGAATAAATAGTGCCGGTCTAACGGTTTATATCAAATCTTCACAAACTATAGTGATGTTTGTACAATTTTTAACGTTATTAAAATATTTTAACCGTTTATAGAATACAGAACTTCAAGAAATGAAACATATTTATTCACCCGTTTTGGCTTACGTCTATGAACATAGGATTATTTTCTAGAGAATTTCTCGTTTTTGTTGCGCAAACCTCGTCTCTCTTTAACTATGTTCTATACGAAATCAGGACTTTCAACGTGGTTTAATCTTGTATTTAATGCCCGGATAGTTTCAATGTTACGGTTGACCGAGCATATTGTTTGAACTATTTCCATATGTTCCTTAACAGAAAGTGCTGTAAACTCTTAGAAAGATAGCGTCTAAAATATGTGATGTTAATACAACACAGCATTAAAAAATACACATTTTTATATCACAACGTCCAAATGATTTAAACAAATAGGAATATATATAGTCACAAGTAATAACACTGATTCGTACAAACATAGAACCTTTACAAGTTTGCATTCTTAATGGCCTGAATTGATAAAAATGGAAAATTTATAATGCAAAGTTTGTGTTTCGTCGAAATACGAAACGTCTGCGGTGCGTTTGAAAAATTACACGAAAAATGAAATAGCCTAGAAGATAAAACTCTCAAAATTCCTTAACAAACGACACGACGATGAGTCGAAATAAAACGGTTTGTTCCTTGTTTTATTTGTCCAGATTCCATTTCCGGAGTTTTATGTCGTGTATGTATCCTGCTGACTAAAGCATACTCTGCTTTTTATATTTTTGTCTTATTTTAGTTTTCTTTTAACGATCATTTATTTCGCAATGTAGTATGTCCAAGCAAATAAATACAGTCATAAAAAGGTAGTGTTGTCGGAAAGTGCTAGAGTGTTCCATTTTCGAGAAAATGGCTTGTCTAATTATTGCCAATTATATTACAAACTGTGTATTGCCTGAAACGCATGCAGGTATTGCGAATGTCTTGCAATGCGGGTAACCAAACAAATAGGAGAGCCGCAATTTGTGGTTTCGATAGCTATTTGAATAGAGGAATTGTAACTCAGATGGTGTAAAAGTAGGTTACATAGCACGTTAGTGTGGTTGCATTCTGTGGTGAGGAAAACTGTTGTGAAGGTATATTTTTAATTTCTAATTGCACACCAATTGATGGAAATTATAAGAAAAGAAACCTGAATACAACCAAAAGAAACTATGAAATAAGTTTCAAATGCTATGTCAACTGACATAAATTTAACTAGTATCATACTCATACTTTTGAAATGAAATAAGACATTGCATATATCGAAGTTGCTGTTTGCTGAATAAAGAAGAAGAAACAAAACTGTAAATAATAGTGATGCATTTTACCCTTTTCAAATTCATTATGAGACATGGAAGCAAATTGGCCAATGATTGAATACCCAACAAATTAAAAATTAATTTCTCTTTACATTCAAAATAGCTCAGTCGGTACACAATAATTAATGGGCATCTGGGTCGGCAACAAATGTATACAGTTAATTTTAGTGATAGCCTCAAATGAATGTTCGTCTGAATTTCCAGCAAATAAACTTAGCACATACCATACTCTGGTTTTACCAAATAAAGTTCTGCTTTACTTGCTTCATGCAGGGTTCTTCGTTCTTCCAGAAATTACCAAAAATATAATTCTTCTTATTATTACCTTCAATTTTTCCAATAGCCAATACATAGAATAATATACCTAGACAAGCTAAGCAAAACCCTTCAAACTTCAGATATAAAACAGCATTTAAATGTGACTCCAAAGCAGTTAAACACTAAATTGATCTCTTAGCTTTACCAAAGATATTTTTTACATACTAGGATTCTGAGTTAAATTTCAAAACATAACATGCAGTAATTTAAATCCAATGATATACAAAATATTACATACATATTGCTAAATCATATTCACACATTTTCTGATATAAATAAAATTATGTTAGGCATAATGTAACACTAAAATATAAACAATCTAATTTATAATTGAGATTGTGATACTGGGGCTTGTAAATACATTAAAAATAATAATAATTTGGGATGTAACCATCACACTGTGGTATTAAAATAATCCCCACGAATCTATGGCCACGTTGTACAAAATCCCATTTCCAGGTAATCCCACAGAAAGTTGAACCTGTATCGCTATGGACACGAAACTACACAAAACAGACATTCCATTAATGGCGAAAGCAATGTTATAAGTGAAGTTACAAAATGTGTTACTTGTTGTGTAAACAGTGAAAAATAAACATTAGCAACCGTTGTGCAAATACTTAAGTAAATTTGCTACTTATTCACTAACTCAGATAGTACAGATTGAACTTGGAAAATAAGTTACGATACAACGTAATACCAAGAGTCAAGCAAGAAATATCATATTTGTTTAGTTGTTTTAAACCTTTAACACCTTTAATATACATATTGTGACCACGAGAGAACGAATTTGGAAAATGCTAAAATACCAAGCATGTGAAACCGTTGACGTAATTAGATAATAAAAAACTGTAAAAAGGTTACATCTGTCCAATGATAAGAAGTAGGATAATTTATAATATGTGAATATGGTTAATAATATTTCGGTTATGTCACAAAATTATTAAGCAGTGTTCTCGTCATACAGTTTGTATTTTACGTATTACAATTTATGGGTAGTTCGGAACGATTTCTGTTCATGCCTGGTAGTTAGTTAGTGTTTCTCGTGACGAACAGTCAGCTATGATTAACGCCAGGGTAGTGTCACATTAGACTATCCGACGTGTAACAAATCTGGAACTTCTGCTTACCTACACACTTCTTAATAAGTGACATACAGTAGCCATGCAGGTGTGGATTAACGAGGAACTCTGTAACATAATATTAACACGTGGAGAAATATTGTGCAATTCTGCTGCTGCGTGAATGATACATGTGGAAAAATACATAATGAGACGATTGCCAAATGCACAAACATCAATCATAACATTATGCTCCGTATTCAAGGGATGGAGGAAATGATATCCCGAAATATGTGGGAAATGGCTCCTGTGACTCATGTTCATGAAACTGACAAAATCGCAATTTCGAAGCAAAGAAACAGAGAAAGCGGCGTTTTAGTTGACTCATGTAAAATACTACAATGTAAACCGCAGTTTTAATGTCATTTCTTTTTTTATATACGAAGAAAGGTAAACTATTCCTCAATCTTTTGTTGAAGACTCAACCATCATATAGATATAATCCTATAATTAAATCTCTATACATAAATTTGTATGTTGGTGTATACGTACGTATGAAATCGATAAACTCCTACTCCCTTAGACCGATAACCACGAAACTTGGCACATGTACTATTTCACATAGAAGGTTTTTATGCTATCCATTTTACTCTAACTCACCAATTCGCCACTAGATGGCTCTGCAGCGCGTCAACTTCTATGCCGTCCAACCGATCGACATGAAAATTGGTACACGCAGATATTTGAACACGGAGAATATTTTAGCACTAATAATTTTGATATAACTTGCCAGTAGATGACGCTGCAGCGCATAGACTTCTATACCTTTGCACCTATAACGCCCTTAAAACTGGTAATATATAAAAATGAATGTGTGTGTGTGTTCGTTCGTCTTCTTTGCGTTCCTACGCCGTTAATTTGTTTGGGATGGAACTTTGGTGGGTTGTTGTTCTTGCACTCGTGAAGGTTTCTGCCAATAAATGTGAGGGCGGGGGTGCAGAAGGGGAGGCAGGGACAGAAC
Organism: Medauroidea extradentata; assembly: GCA_003012365.1. Lineage (NCBI taxonomy): Eukaryota > Metazoa > Arthropoda > Insecta > Phasmatodea > Phasmatidae > Medauroidea > Medauroidea extradentata. The sequence continues at coordinate 6,261 of PNEQ01032709.1, forward strand.
GGAAGAAGTAAATAATTTCTCGGGCACTGCAACACTTGCCGGGACAGTTGGTAATCTGCAAATGTTATTGGCTCAAACACCATCGTTTAACGGTGTTCAAGTGCGAATAATTCATAATTTATTTATTTTTGTATTAAATAGTGTTAGTTTTTGTAGATTATACTCGTGAGTATATTTAATTCTTAAGAAACAATTTTAGCTCTCATAGTTGTCTCATAACGTGGTGTCAAAGTAAAAATTAGCTTGTTACGCTGCCATGCAAATAGTGAAAACCAACTGACCTACTTAAACAAAATTGTTCACTGTTAACTAACATCCCATGAACTATGCAATGAAGCATTAATAAAAGCCACAACGTGATAGTTTGAATTTTAAAAAAAATCGCAAAAGTACAGAAAAAAGTTACGAATTCACAAATTTTTAAAAATACAAAACCAGTTCGCATGATTTCTTCAAGTGCTATTACGTAGCACATAGTTTATTATTTTATTGTGAATTATTTCACGTACGTAAGTCAATTGGTTTTCACTATTTGCATGGCAGCAGAAAATGCAAATTTTGACTTTGACGCACCGTTATGATAAAACTACACCAACTGAAATTGTTTCGTAAGAGGAAACTGTACACACAAGTATCGTCTATAAAATTAACACTATATCATATAAATATAAAGTTATGACTTCATCGCACTTGAACACCCTTAAAGGCCAGAGTGTGTAAATTGTAAACAAAATAACAAACAAAAAGGGCAAAGTTCTTACAAGAAAAATGTTAATGTTTGTAATGGGAGGGAAATTAGCGAGCGAGCCAGATGGCTAGAGGTCAGCTCAGCATTGGATTAACGCACCAGGTGTCCCCTATCGCCCCTCTCGTCAGGCTAATCCCCCCCGGGCGGCCAGAGCAGACGGCCGGCTCAAAGGGGGTCCGGCGGGGGCATTGTACCACGATAATGGGCCGCCCCCCTGCTTTGAAACACGCTGCGTCCTGTGAGGCCCTCACACAGGCACACAGGACGCGTGCATACCCCCGCTGGGAGAGAGGACCCCAGTGTGCATACTCGCGCACGCTCGACAGAGGCATGTCTATTCATGCCCCGCCATCAAGCTGCCACCGGCCAGCTACTACCCTCTCCCTCCCCCTTCCCACTGTGCTCTCGCTGGAATGCGGCCTACACGCGAATTACCGCGAGGAATGCCGCGGGGGCGGACGTGTCCGGCCGACGCGCACGTGTGCTCAAGCAACCCTTTCCTATATTACCTTGTACCTATGTGTGATTCGCAGTAATGTGGCACTTTTTAAGGGGGGCGTTAGACAACTTTATTGTATTTTCAGTTCTTCAGCCATATAATTAATTCAAATTAATTTATCAAAATTTCCTCTTCAACAAAGCAAAGGATATATTCTTGGAAAACTGATTGACATAAATAATAATGGAATCATTCATTAACTTGCTATGCAGAATCGTTGCAAGAGAACACATGAAAATTATCCAATAATTTTCTTGCAATGGTTCTGCGTAGAAAATTAATTAACCATTTCATTAATATTCATGTGAAGCAGTTTACCAAGAATATATCCTATGCTTTGCCGAAGAGAATATTTTAATAATACAATTTGAATAAATGTTGGCTCAAAAACCGAAAATATAGTGAAATTGGCTAATTCTACCCCTTAAGACTACTTTGTCTAGAATGGTAATTGCAATATTATGACTTTCCTGGAAGGATGGCAATCACTCAAAAATGCAGTTATGAGATAACGAGATTTAAATATCTTGCAATAGTATTTCTCAATACAATTGAAGTTGGTTTCGTACTGTAATACCAACAATCTAAATAAACACAAATTGACACTTTATTATTTACTGTAACGCTTAAAATACTATAATTTTCACGGATTTTTGTGCATATATATGATTCACTGCAAATAAAAACCTCTCCTGACATGTATTGTTCGAGTAGTTAAACAACATTTTGACGGAACATTTTAAGCAATATCGCGGTTAGATTTAACCGATGTCCCGAAAATGGGCACATAGTTCTACGTGCGTGTTTTCCGTGAACCTCCTCAAATATTATTTACAGTTAGCTCAAATGTTTACTTCTGAGTACGGTATAATGTATGCACTTTTATTGTTACGTAATATGTTATTTTACAGTAAAAAGTCACAGTAAACAAGATTTTTATCTGAAAGGTCAAAAACAACTACGGTTTCAAAAGTTCTCAATTTATCCTGACCCACGCATACCAGCAGAGCAAATTATGTGCGCCTACAAAAATCAAAACTGCCACCCGCAAAGCATCGTCGGCTTTCGTGTAGCACAGCGCAGTGTGTTTACGTTTCTCTTCCTATAGACTGTTCACGTTCAAATGAGGACTTTTGACAACAGTATTTGTGAATAATCACGTACTTGATGTGTTAAGTTGAACCTAAAGGCGATTTTATTTAGTTCCACGATAGGTTAAATTTTTTAGAAATGAAACAATTGCAAAAATGGCGCTGAAATTATGTTTTTCAGTACTTGTAAATAATCTTGCATAAAACAACAAAATGAGTGATTTATATTTTAAATAATTTCTTAATACTACATGTACAATATACTAGTACATTTACCAAACAGCCATTTATAAAATTCAACGTACAGTACAGTACGACGTCTACACAGAGTACCGACAGCAGGGTGAGTTGTGTGCGCCTGCGAAAAATTAGAATCGTCACCCGCAACACCCGGTCGAGCGTTCGCCTCCGTTCATCGATGCAGCGTTTATCACAGACTAGTGCCGTAAGCAAATATATACGTGTTATCCTTAATTTATCCATACCTCCTACGATTACATCTCAGCTCACAGGCATCCTTCTTAAAAGAATACTCTAATGACTGAGACATACGTACTTGACGGGAATACTGGTTTTGTTTTTGTCCAATGAAAGTACAGCGTCCACGACATGATAGATTAAAGTATTTTAACTGAAAAGTCAAAAAGTTCTAAACATGTATTGTGCATTATTAGTATTTTAGCTATTAAGAAATCATGCAAAACACACGCATACATACACAGGTATATTACATACTCTTCGCGTATTTCTTTGTTAAACCTACAAATGTTTTTTATAGGTGAAAATATTTTATACTTTTGCGTCCGTTTGAATTTTGTACTAAACCTTGTTAAATTGTTATTTCCTATACGCACTAAGTATTTAGTCAATTTACAAGAATAATCCTAATGTTATATTTGCAATTTCTTTATAAACATTTACCCACACGAATTACAGATAAATTTACGCAAGTAGCTCTGTAACATCACCTGCAATGATCCCGCAATAAAATTTTCAGTATAAAAATAGTTAGCTTATTTTCTAAAAAAAAAAAAATGTATAAGTGGTTGAACTATTTAATCATAAGCTGGTTCGGAATAGAGAGTTAAGTTTTATTTCGCAATTGTTCATGGTACAGTTCGACGAAAATTTGTTTTCCATTTGTCCGGGAAGTGAGTAAAGTGAGCGTAATTCTTACCCTGAAACTCCTAGACGAAATTACTCTCATTAAAATGTAATCAAAACCACTTAATAATAAGCAACGTCTGAACGAAAGAATAGCTTCAACCTAGTTAAATTGTTTCTTCACTAAACGTTTGCTGCGTGTTGGATTTCGAGTTCTGAAAATATAAGTCAATTTAAACATTTGAGTGTCAGCTGGAAATTATTACGAAATTTCAAGGTTACTTAAAACAGAATAATGTTTCGGATAAAAGGTAGTATAACTGAAATAGGTTAGCTGTTTTAAAAAATTATGTTATACATATGTGAAATTTAAATAATGTTTATATTTCTATGTGCTTATAAGACGTTCTACTGAAGGTACATTTCACGCTCACTGACCTTCAAATGGAAAGTGAATAGCTGCAATTTTCTACACAAGTGTCTGTCTGTACACTACTTCTGGCTTGAAGCAACCTTAACAGTAGCAGTAATGAAATAATACTTATTATAATAACATTGCGCATCATTCAAAACTAATTGTGTTCAGCTAATATTAAATCTCAACTGTATGCAACAAATCGGTGCTTACAAAACTACAAATACTTAATATTTAGAGAAAGTCCTCATAATATTTACACAGGTACAAATATCACAGAGTATGTCGTTAAAAGTTTGTGTTCAGTAGGACCTACTAAGTGATTTTCTGAAGTAAAATATAATGCATTGTTTGAGACGCTAACAAATGTAAGTTTGTGATATTTGTCAACAAAAAAAAAAGTTAATATTTTTAAATTCCTGTCAGGTCCACAAACAATAACAACACTTTTACATCTCATCAAAGAATGGCGTTTACAAAAACTATTTTTACTATAGTACTTATCTGCTGTTCACAAATACGCAAGCGAATGTTTGTGTGAGTACTAGAGACTACATTCCTAGATCTTAGTAGGCAAGAAAAAATTACTAACCAAGGATAGAGAACAGCAGGAACGAATAAACGGGAAATAATATCGGATTACATCACGCAGAGTAAAATGGGGATCAAATACTGTGTAACAAAGAAGGTAAATTTTTAGTTTGTAGTGTAGACATTAGAAGAACTACGGTTACGTAAATAAAATATATAACCTCCATGATCTGCTAACAGTTATTCGAGCATGTTAAGGGTTTTATGTTGTGTGTTACGTCTCAAGTAGTAGCAACGAATATTATTTTCGCTTATTTTCGCTGTACAAAAGCGGTATAAAAGATTATTTTGATCGTTACATTCATACACATAATATTAATTGTCGCGATTTTTCTTTCAATATGATGCTAAAAGATAAACATAAATCAGTAAATTGCGTAAGCTGAAGGAATTAACGATGGTTTTAAAACGTACGTATATCTTTGACCGTATTCTAAATTAAAATTCCTGACAAAGTGTGGAAATGTGTCTGCGTAAACTTTGCGCATTAAACTTCTAGAAAACGAACAAAATTAATTTTTTATCATAAAATTACGTTACGTTTTATGGCTCAGGTCTAAAATATGTGCTAAATATTCATTCTCCTTTAAACATGAAACATTAATATGTATATTACAGACCGTTTAATCGACCGCCCCCTCTAATTTCTTTATTATTTGGACATTTAAATATCCTCATGGTTTGAAAACCAAGATTTCAAATATGTTTATAGAGTTTGTACAACGAATAGGTTTATAGGGCGGGGTAGATAAATAAACGCTGAAGTATCCAATTGAGATCTACACTTTTTGAATGTCAATATATAAAAACAAAGAAACATAAATCCTTGTTAATTATATTTGCCAACATTATGACCAAGAGTTCCCTCAGAACTATGCATTTGTTAAGCGTGATCTCTTGCGACGCAATTAAATATAAAATATTTCTGCGTCAGAGATTGTTCTTCAGATACACGTTAACAGAGAAAAAAGTTTTGCTCAGAAATTTGGATGAAGTTATTCTATAGGATTGCTGTTTTTTTTTATTATTTTTTTTTCGCAAATAGGCTTCGAGAAACATGCAATTCTGAACTGATGCTTTGAGCGCTGAATTACATACCACACATGATTAAGAAACTATAAATTTTCACAAAATACTAGGTATTTAAGTGATTTAAGGGTTTCACCTTTATATAAAAGAAATCATAACAAAAGTTTAATAACGCGTGTAGTGTTGAAATGTATTGATTTTTTAATCTTATGATGTCATAATTATGTGCCTGAATAAATATTATTTTTTATTAAGGGAACGTACATACAAAAAGGGCATCAAGTTTATACAAACAGAAACTTTGGGTGAAAGATGAGCGTGAACGCTAATAATGTGCAGGAAAACAGAAAAAATCCATATGCCGGTGTTAAATAGCCTCAGCGGTAGCGAGCTGAACTTTCAGCTCCCAGAACGCAACAACCACAGGCGGAAAAAAGTCGGTGCGCAACCTAGTGCGATGGAGGATTTTAATTAAAATTTTCGTTTATGTTTTCGTCCTTTATCATTGGACCCGCTTTTGTCTTTACGTTTGTTCTGCCGGTGTCTTTCCTGCTTCCCACTTTCATCCAATAATCATGATTTTTTTCCCTTTTGCTGCTTGGAAATATGAAACGTTCTGTGCGCTCTGTGAAAAAAAAAATGTAGCATAATGTGGCTGAAGATATAAAAACAAATTCCAGATAAGCTCCTTTTCTTGATATTGCGCAGTAAAAGTTAAGCTCCAGATTTGCTTGGAAGCAAATCTTTTTTAATTTAAACTTACACCGAATTAAGGTGGTAAGTAAAGCAATGGAAAGCGATGTATGACATTTCAAAACAATACTCTTACATTTTACAAGTTTCCGTGAATTGGAATAGAAAAACGAATTAATAATTTTTCGGAACCAACTCTCATTGTTTCAAACAAAGTATTTAACTTGAGACACCAGCAACGCTTATATATCTGCAATACAATATTAAAATGCAGCGTACACATAGATAACATATCAAAAGATAAATATTTATGTTGGTAAAAATATTTTAATTTCCAATATTTTAGGGAACACATTATCATTTTCTTAATGGAAAGAACTCTGCTTTCGTAATGATTTCAAATATATGCTTAAATATTTCTCTCTAATAATATTTATATTGTAAAAATTACGAATTAAAACCTGTACATATTGAATCATAATAACAAAAGTTTCGAAATCGTTTACGTACTTTATATTATCTGCAAATATACAATCAATATTTGTTCTCTACAAGTATTCAATTTTAACGAGTATAATTAATTCAAGATGTTAACATTTTGATCAGTTAATACTTCGTATACTTTCATTAGTTCCACTTAGCAAGATACAAATGCGCCATAGAGTGCATAGAGACGATTTGCTAAGCTGCCCATCAGTTGGCCACTAAACGTAATGTTCCCTGCACCATTGTTACATGTGAAGTGCAAATAACTCTAGCCAAGTTTGTTGTTGGTCTACTTCTGAACAAACTAATTGCCCACAATTAGCTTCACATGCCTGTACCAGCAATGATCCATCAATAAACTTCTCCACAGCCGTCAGCTGGCAAACACGTAGCTTCACCTGCCCGCACCAACAATGCATCGTCAATGAACCACTTCACAGCCTAAAGTGGGCCTACACATGGCTTCACCTGCCTGCACAAACAATTATTCGTTAATTAACCACTTCAGAACTTCAGCTGGCCTACACATGGCTTCACTTGACTGCACCAACAATGATTCGTCAATTAACCACTTCACAGTCTACAGTTGGCCTACACATGGCTTCACTTACCTGCACCAAAAATGGTTCGTCAATAGACCACTTCACAGTCTACAGTTGGCCTACACATGGCTTCACTTGCCTGCACAAACAATGATTAGTCTATGAACCACTCCACAGTCTACAGTTGGCCTACACATGGCTTCATCTGCCTGCACCAACAGTGATTAGTCAATGAACAACTTCACAGTCTACAGTTGGCCTACACATGGCTTCACTTGCCTGCATCAACTTACAGCTGTCCTGCAGATGATTTCTTCCATAAATTAACTTCTTCGCAGCCGTCATCTGGCCTACACATGGCTTTACACCAGCAGTAATCTATCAATGAATACCTTCACAGCCATCAGTTGACCAGCACACGGCTATACATGCCTGCACCAGCAATGTTCCAACAAAAAATTACTCCAAAGTCATAATCTGGTCTACAGGTGGCATGCTATATATGTGCCAGTGAAATATATTGTTTTCGCCGTTTTTATTATACTCCTTTTGGTTTTCCATTTTCGATGCTGTATGTTTAGCAAATAACAATCTGTTTTACCAATCTTAAGTCACTTATCAGTGCCGGTTTTCGAACCCACGATTGTTGTGTTAATAGGCACGTATTAGCCACAAGACCACGATGAACACACACGAATATGTTGTGTGGATTTATTTACGAGAGATATTTTGTCAGTTTGAATTTCCACATGACACTGTATTTATAATAATAAAATTTAACTTTGTACTGATACATAAATGAATATGACCGCAAAGACAAATTTTAATAATATTCAGGCTTGCAACAAATCACACTAGTATAAATGCTGATAGATTACTGGTATATTTCCCAACATAAGTCTCGCAACCCTTAATTGTTCAAAATGAGGTATTTTTAGTGTGAAACATCGCACAGTCTGTACAAATGTGTCCATTAGTCACGGTAATGTTATTTTATGCCAATTAATTCCCCAAATTCTTGAAAAAAAAACTGTTTTAAAATTTCACTTTTTAATGCTAATTACTCCTTTCATATTAAGTTAGAGAAAAATGCAGAACATATTTTTTTTTTTTTCGTGAGGAAAACGCATGCGGAGTTTGTCCCCCTATTTAAGTAACACCCTTATAATTGATGCGTATGTAGTCAATCTAAATAACTAAGACTTTTACAGTAGTGCTGACGATATGAGCTTCTGTGAAAGTTTTATCAACGAAAGCTACTCTTTTCAGTCCCTAGGGCCGCGGTGACCACGTGGTCATACGACTAACCTCCCACCAAGGCAAATCCTGGTCAAATTCCCTTCGAGATCGGATTTTCGCGTGTTGAAATATTGCCGGACGGTACCCCATCATTCCGGCGCTCCTCCGTACTCACTTCGTGTTGTGCTTGTGACCTAAGGGCCGTATCTATAAACGGCTTTCGAATGACAACCAACTGCTACCCCCATAGAGAAAGCATTGGTGAGCAGTTGGTTGTCATTCGAAAGCCATTTATAGATACGGCCCTAAATCTCTAACTTTAATGGGTAAGATCTGAGGCTCATCGGAAAGTTAGTTTAACGAGACAGGCCTAAATTTAAATATTTTGAACATGTTTTCATTATTTTTACAATATTTTTTCCCTTTAATTTTACCGTACTTCAGCTTTGGACTATCTTTGATGTTTCAAGTCTCTAGCTCACTGTTAATTTAGCGTAAAATCAAATGCAAAAATTGTAGCTAACATACACGAGAAGAAAGATAGTTAATAAAGTAATGGAAATAATTATTCGTAACAATTATTTATTACAGACGATTCTTTGCTGGAAAAGAAAATATTAGATACAATCGCAATGGAATGAGCTACTGCATTTACTTCAATGAAACGAAAATTACAAAGAAACTGAAAAGCAAGTTACAGTACAGCAGAAAAGTTAAGACTCCGCACGTTTTTCAGCTGTGTTCATAAATACTGTAAAAATAAAAAAATATGCTTTCCAAAATCACATTTAAATGCATCAGCAAAACCATGAAAGTAAAGTAAATACATAATCCTAAGTACTACATGTGTACTGAGTTTGATTAAATTCTGAAAACTCGTAACAGAGATATTTAGTGTGATAAAAAATACTCAAACGCCACCATCTTGGTAACATCACTTCAGCATTTACAAAATAAATTTAAAAAAAAAGTCAATGTTCTACTATTTTGTGTGTAAAGTGCTTAAAATAGTTCTAAAAAGTAGTCCCTTAGATATTTCGTGAGATAAAAATAATATTTCGATTAGCCAAACAAATATATATACATGCATATCTACATAAACACAGCATTAAATAAACATTAAAGTAAAGTTTACTTTATTAATGCTATATGTGTACCGACTTTGATAACATTAAAAAATGTGTTCCCCAGATATGTCGAATGGTTAAAAAAAATTCTCAGACAGACACGAACTAACTACATAAAAGTCATTTTACTTCTCTGCCGAGTTTGGGTAAAATTCTTAAAAATTGTAGGGCATATATAAATATACACATAAATATATATCACATACACAGGATGTCCGAAATGAAACGAACAATCAGTACACCACGCAAATACTGATGCTGTACCACGACATTTTGTGTTAAATGTGACAAAAATACACGTAAGAATTCCCCTCTTGCGCCCCACGTCCAGGTATTATTTAATGTTAAGTCAAGTAAACACAGAATCAAGTTTGGACTAAACAGGATTTTAACCTGGAACGATAATATGCAGGTCAGAAAAGCAGTAGTAAGAAAAATGTGATATCTGTGGAGGGCAAGAGTGTACTAACTACGGTGCTATGTTATCATATCGTGCGTGCAGAAAGTTTATCGTACAACATGTTGCCACTAACATTTTCGTTTTCAATTTAGCCTAGAATTCGCGTGGTGCACTTATTTTGCGTTAATTTTGAACATCATATATATATATATATATATATATATATATATATATATATAATTTAAACTACAACAGCAAATTTTTGTTGATTTTCTTCTCAGAATAAGAAAACAATTATAGAATTAAATAATCCTATGTGGCGAGGGGGTGCTTAGTAATGATGCTTTGAAGTCAGGTCTGGATGGTGCACTAGACTGTATAATTCTCACGTCGGCTGAAAGACCCATTCCAGAGGGAAATTGAATCCTAGACGTCCGGGTGCCTTAGCTGACTCGACCACCGGGTCTGAGTCCTGTTATGTTTGAAGGTCGTTAGTCCTAGGGCTTTAAAGCCGGACTGAGCACCTGAGGATGTTTTGAAACTACCTCGTAGCCCGGTGTTAACGCTGAGATACTCAGAAGTAAGGAGTTAGTGTCTGCACTTAGGATTCCTGCATCGGCCTTCCAAGCCTCTGTCCGCCCTTCAGCCGTGGAATATTCGCAGACAGAGTTCGGAGGTTTCCCCATGCCGCCGCCGGGCTGAATGCTACCCCTGGCCCGACGGAATCACCGCCCGAGTTCCATCCGCTCCGGATATCAAAGAGCAACCCGCCAAGCATCGCGTCTGCTAGATCCTTGGCAAGCCCCTAGCTTGCTACAAGATTAACTCCTCGCATCCCTTCACCCCTCCCCTTCTTCACAACAGTCCTTACGTCCCTCGCCCTCAACCCACCTGTAAGCTGGGAAACGTCAATTCCATCTCCATCTGCTGGCACGCTGCAAGTATTGAATAGTTTCGGTAGTAAGTTCCTTTCATTGCTGTTATTGAGAATATTATTTTCGAATTCTGAAAGGAAGCATATAAAGCCGTCATATACATGTGTTGAAAATTTATTTTACTATATACCCTATTATTTCGAAGGAAACAATAATGTAATTGCACTTTTAAGTAATAAAGCTTCATAGTGAAAGTATAATATTTGCAACAAATATATGTCTCGAATTTCCGATACCTGCTGATTTTTAAAGTTAAAAGTTAACAATCGAAAATACGGTGAAAATAGAATATGAACCCTCAACGAATAATAAAGCAATGTAACGTATTACCGCCAATCTATCTTTATAGGAACACTACATTTTTACGATTAAGTTCGTATTATTGGAGTAACGTGGCACTATGAATTTTTTTAGTCTTTATTACTCAATAAGATATTATTACGAGCTTAGATTATAAATCACCCAAATTATTAAATGATTTAGATTTAATATTTTGGAACAAAGTGCGCAGCTAAAATGTAAGGTAGTTAACAAAGTTCATACTGAAATGTTTCTAAATAGCTCGTGACAAATTTAGATTCAGGAAGAATTTTAGAAAAATTTTGCATGAATATGACACGGACCCTTAAGAGTCAGTTGGTTTGTGCTTCTGTTGAACCTTGACATTTTTCAATGATTATAAGCACATTTAATGTAAGGGATGGGGTTGGTTACTTGGCATTGGCACAGGTAAGGTTAACTATGCTACAGGTTAGAAAGATCAATATTAAAAATTTGTCACAGGAAAAATTACTGCCACTTGAGCACTGGTATCGGTAGTGCACCAAGCTGACCAAACAAAGAGCATCCCCGAAGTTTAAGTTACGTTAAGTTGTTTTTGATTGTTTCATGCAATGGGACACAATGACAAGCTGTATTATTGTGGACATACGCGATTGCAATATTATGTCGTCTCAGAAATCTTAGATAGTGACTAAGAAAGACGAACAACGAAATACGAAAAAAGAGAAAACAAGCCTAGTTGGCTGTAGTCGACACATCTATAAACCAAAACAACAGAACATGAACGATCCCATAAGGAATTAGTCAACAATTCTAAGATTTCTGGGACGACATAATATTGCAATGGCGTATGTCAACAATAATACAGCTTGTTACATTATGTTGATAATTTAAAACGTGAAATCGGATTATTTTCAATTAAAATTAAATTAAATGACTTCTATTATTTGCAAATTAATTAAAATTACATTTAACTAAAGTTTCGTATGTATCTGATACGTTAGCGATTGAAGCAAAACTAGTGGCATAAATTTTACCTGTGCCAATCTGTCCCATAAGAAAACGTATTCTCTTTCTAGCCTGTAGTAGAATTAACCTTTGTACAGCTACACGAAGAAAAGGGAAAGAAATCGGGCAAGGTCTGTTTAAGGGAACTTCTTCAGTGATTTAGTTAAGCCCTGGAAAACCAATGTCAGGATGGCCAATACCGAGAATCTAAATCGTGACATCCCAAATACTTTATCATTGCTCATCCTCGTTTGGTTCTCTGCTCCATCTGTTACTCGGTAACACTTGACAGAGCATCAAATTGACAACTGAAATATCATGAATGTTTATCTATACCGCTACAATAAAAAGAATTTACATACTTGCAAAATAGTGGTATCCCGTTATTGAGACACTAGAAAATGGTTTTATTACCGAAAGATTTATATGCACCATAAAATCAGGATTCTTGGATTGCCACTCTGAAATTAGAGAAATTAAAAACATGAACGTAAAATTCTTCGGAAAATTAACAGCTCATTAAATGAAAATGGAATTTGGATAGAAAGAAGAAATTGAGACCGTTTCAAATTAACTGAGAGATTCGGTTATACCATATGCAAGATGCGTCTGAAAATCTACGGACACATAAACAGAACGGATTACAATAGACTCACCTCAAAAATTGTTATAAGAAATTGAGGAGTATTATAAGAGAAATGAACATTAAGTATACATACTGTACATGATAAACGAGCTTTGGACCATTAATTTCTAAGCATAAATTTACAGAGAAACCTAAGAATAACAGTGGCATAAAATAGTCTAAAGTATGTAATAAACAACACAGCGAGTTCATGAAGAGATTCTGGGAAGATAAGTCAAAGAATTTCAGGACATCTAACAAGTTTCAGCGCGCTCTTTGAAGGAGCAAAACGGAAGGGAAAAAACTCAAATTTTTTTAATTTTCCATGTAGAATATGTTTGCTTTCCTGTATAACTATTTTAAGTAATTTGATACGGCAGAATACAATGCATGAACTAAAATAAATAATTATTAAATACAACATATTGATGTTTAAGATCATAACAATATTTAGTACAGATCGTAATATTTCTTCTGGTTAACTTAAACCACCATATGTATTTATTTATTTAAGTATTTAAAAGAGTCTTTCACAAAATTACATTTTTGTTTTATAATATTACTTATCATGAAACTAACTGTAAGCTATTGTTCTGCATAATAGTGGATTGGCTACGAAACATTGCAGTTACCAACTAGTCTACATCTATGAAACACAAATTACTTAGCCACGGACAGGCTAAAAGTATAATAGAAAATATATAAACAAACGATAGCAATTGTGCAAACTCTTGCAAAACCAAGAAAGAAAATACAATGTCGTCACAAAATCTGGGTAATATGTTTGCTCTAGATAAAAATGTATTCAAGAAAAAAATCACATTCTTGCCGAGCAAATTCCAAACAGTAACGTTATACCGTTAGCAAATTCTTGACAATTTAGTTATTTTTCGCAGTTTCTAAAGCTATTATTTCCCGTGCTTGAGAAACTAAGATTAAAAGAAAAATTATAATTGAAACAAGTTCTCTACCTGTTCGAGATTTGTTGTGGGAATATAATATTGTAATACAGAAATGCAAAAATATATTTTATGGTGTTTTTAAATGAATAACTCAATTCAATACAAATACCCACGGATAAATGCCATACAAAAAAGAATGTAACGCTACAGTACGAAGCAAACAAATTTAGGAGCATGGAATATTTTATCTCTTAATTAGAGCGAATTTAAAAATTCAGTTGAGCGCGCATCACTAAAGTCAACACGAACTGCCCAAATTATCCTCTTCTCTCTCTCTCCTAGGCGCTGTTACCTCTCTCATGCACTTTTTCTCTCTGTCTGCCGGCCGAGCGGGACCGCATCGCGTATTCTGTTCCCAGTGACGTCACGACGTAATTCGATAATGGGGCTCGCGGGAAAATCACCCAGCGGTAAGAGCAGTAACGTTACCGCGTCAAATTTACTGATCAAAGCTGCCGAGTTACCCGCTGAAGATCGCATTTACCGCTTCGTGGATCGAGGAAAAAAGTATGTTACAGAGAGGCGATGTTCACTTCCGATGTATGGATTTCCGGTTCGTGTTTTAGCAAATATGAGAAACTTCAGATGTCATTTTGGGACAATTCCTAAATTTTTCATCCGTATTATACAATAGTCTAGAAATTTCTTGATATACCAAAAGAGCCTGGCATTTGAACTGTGAATGTTCTGGATTAAAATTGCGCACTTTTGTTTTATAATACACTGATATACGAAAGGAAACACATTTCTGAGACTTATGATAGAATAATTCCGATACATTAGTTCAATGAAAACTGGTGTTCCAAGCTCTCTAATATTAGTTAATATTCGCTGGTGTAATGAATCATATATCAAAATATAGTATCTAACGTTAAGTCTAACTTCTAGCAGTTGTACAATGGACTTTAATGTAGATTTTACAACGATAAAATGAAAAGGTCACCAATTTCAAATCTAATAATTCAATGTATACTATAAAAACATTACGTCTTAGTTTAGCACCGTGTGTATAAAAGTACTTGAGCATTAGGTTCACTCATCTACTTCACACTTATAAATATTTTGTTTGCATATGAGTATCCGCATCACAAATCACCTCTGTCCTCAGTTTTCACTGTACTTTTTTATTTTTATATTTGTACCATAATTTTTTTTCTTATTTTAGGCATAAATTGTTATTAAATCTTACTCTTAGAAAATTTGTGTATCTCTCATAGATTTTGCGCAATGAGTCGTAAATGTCAAAATTTGCACTTTACGGTTTTATGTACGCCACTGAAACCAACTGACATACCAAACTGAAAAAATTCACAGCATATAACAATATTGTAGGCTATGATTTGACTCATTTAAAACATATATATATATTTGGATTTTTTTAAAAATTGTTGAAATTTTAAAATTTTATTCACAAAATTCAGCATTTTTTATTAAATACAAAATTTTTTTTATTTTTTGTTTTTATGTATGTCAGATCATAGCCTACAACATTGTTATACACTGTGAATTTTTTCGGTTTGGTATATTAGTTGGTTTTAGTGGCGTACTTAAAACCGTAAAGTGCCAATTTTGACATTTACGACTCATTATGCAATAACTATGAGAGATACACAAATTTCCTAAGAGGAAGTTTTAATCCCTATTTATGCCTAAAATAATAAATAAAATATATGGTACAAATATAAAAATAAAAAAATACAGTGAAAACACAATAACGTAAAAAGCTGTCACTCAAAAATAAGTTTTTAATAACGACAGTTTATGAATGGAATTTGAGAAAGATAACTTACTAGCCCTCAACATATTGTTCAAATTCCAGTAATAATATTGTGACAATGGCGTTATGACTGAAAGCTAAAACACGGTCAATCGGGGTGTTCCTGGTCTGACGCAGGACAGCGACGTAATGAATGCATCTATGCGCACCAAGAATTAAACCTTTTCGACTGTCATGTCATTCTGTACGGCTTGGAGTTAAAATCAGGAGACATAATTTTTAAATTCGCGTGTAATCTGTTATACAAATGTGTATTTAAAACTTCGTTTCCCTTTTATAGATGCAAGCAAAGTGTTGTTTAGCAATGTACAGGAATATGTGTGCGTGTGTTAGTGATATATACACACATATATGTATATATTTTTTTTTTGTACAGTACAATGATAATCGTCACTGTGTTAGTGTTATATACACACGCACGCACACACACATATTCTTGTACATTGGCAATCATCTCTGATCTTGCATCTATAAAAGGGAAATTGCGTTTTACAATACTTTCATGTGTGTGTGTCTATATATATATATATATATATATATATATATATATATATATATATATATATATATATCTGTGTATGTGCGTACGTAAATTCTATGGCCCAACTACAAACTGATATAACTTAATAATTTTAATAATTACTCACTTCAGCGAAATGTCTTACAAATGATTGCGTGTTTTTTAACTACGAAATTAGCCTACGTAGGCAGATATTCAAAGTAGGTAAAGAGTTTATCGTCTACTTTTCAAGAAATTATAATTATAAAAGTTGCAAAAAACTGAATTCAGTAAAGTTTCTTCACTGATAAACACAATAATAAAGAGTTGTGAGTATACGTATTGTTTCTCTTTTCTACTGTACAGAACATGCATACGTTTATACATACCTTTTATATTGTTTCCTTTTGGATTTGGCACATCGACATGAATAGGTAACAAATTTTAAATACCAGTAAATATGTTAATTCTAAAGCTGTGACTAGGCCATGTTACAAAATAACATATTGACAATAATATTTAATAACACCGCCCTTCAGTTGAGATACTATGAACGTGTTTCTGACAGATTTGACGATATTTGTTTGTCTCGGGTACAAAAAGTAACGCGATTTCTTCAGTGAATTACGGTTGTCTGTTTCTTTTTGTGTTATTTTTTGTGGAGATAATTGTTTTCGTGCTAATCGAATGTGTGTGTTATTTATTAGAGTAGAGGTGAAGATTTGGTAGAAGGTAGCTAGAGGTCTTGATGGGTTGGTCATTACACAGATAGTTTTGTGCCAGTTCTTTGTCATCTTTGACCGTCAGTGTTGCTGTTGTTTTGTGATGGTGTGTCCCTTAAATTTTATCTGTTAAGAGAATAGGTTCAGATTTGGGAAACTCGTATACAAGTTCGATTTCACGGTGATAAATCGTTGTCCTCTGTTTCTCACGTAGTGACATTATGTTATTAAGTATATGACCGTGGCTGTAAAATAAAAACTAACCAGTTTGTTTTCTTCTGGAAATGGAATCTTTTTGCAAATATTTCCACACGCTCACAAAAAATTATTTTATACTTTATTTACTAACAAATACAGAGCCTTACGAACACCCTCACCTAAAATGTACACAATTTTTTTTACTCAAATTAGAGAATGTCACACAAGGCACCATATTCCAAACAAAAATTGGCGTAAATAGAAGAATGCATACATAAATATATTTTTTTCATTTCTTACACCTAATTAGGTCTTTTTTAATTCATTTAGACCACTCGATGTTTCTGGTCAGTTATATAAGCATTTTAGTAATAATATAACGATTTCATTACTGCCAGAAATTAACATAGCGCATTTAAAAAGGTTCACAAAATGTTTGCAGCCAGTTGTACAAATAAATGTCCGCAGCCAATATTTACATGTATGCGTTCAACAGTTTTTCTAGCTTTGCAAAGTAAATTAAAATTAATTAACAACCACAAAGAAAATGTAAAAAAAGGACGTTTGGAACGCCAAATACAGAGTGCAGAAATTAATAAATACATACATGCTCTGTTACTGACCTTATGAGCGTGTCACAGGTTTATTAAATTAAATATTTACAGGCACATACCGCAATGTATTTTTTATGTTGGTCATATTGTATTCATTTGCTGTACGTTCTTCACCGTCGATTTTTTGCAAATATACGGTGAAATCAGAGCCAATAGGTGCGAATATATGCAGCTGTACAACCATAACCTATGGTATTGACGTACGTGAAAAAAAAATTGCAGCCTTCTTTTGTACGAATTAACTATGTTGTGTATCAATAGACTATGCGCCAATTATAAATTAGTTACAAAATTATTTCCTGTTTTGAAACGGTCTTAAAAATTATTTTACTCCTATATCCTGTGGTTATGAATATTGTGTATATGTTTTTTTGTAAGGATGTATCAAATCCAAAAATGTTGCAGCATGTTTTTCTGATAACTAAAAATTGGTTCATCATCTATTGATGCATAACACTGACAGATTAAGATTGTCATACTATAAGTCTCACACCTAACACAGTGTATAAGATCGTGGAATTTAGGTACTATTCAAACGTAATAACTCATCTGAAGCATCTGAAACAAAATAAAAGAAATGTTACAGACATTCTCCATTCAGAATTTAGACCCTTCATAGTATCTTGATGCGTGTAAATTATAACTGGGTTTCGCATCTCACAATACAAATATCTACTTTAAAATTAATTGTAGTACTTGTGATTCGCATGACTTATGACTGCTTTATCATAATTTAAATTCTTGAAACTGTATTAATATAAAATTACTTATAAAGAAAAGTATGCATTCTGTAAATATCATTTGGCGTATGCTCAAACGTATCGTACGATTCTTGCAGGGGTACATTCACATAACCGTTTGAAAATTTCTGCTGTGGTTTTTCATTGGCATACGTCATCAGTCCTAAAAATAGCTCATTTCACCACTGGCTGTGATTTTTTAATTATTAATTTAAAGATAAAACAAACTTAATTACAAAACAATGAAAACACAAAGCATTAAAGAGGCTTAGTGATTGTGCTGCGAGAGGCAGTATTGAAATTGCAAAGAATTATCCACCATTTTGGCATATCGGACTTCACTGGCCCATCGTGTTTAAGGGAGAATGGAAAAGTAAATAATTGTTAAACTGCACCTTGTGCCTTTTGGAGTGGTCACTTTAAATACCAGCATTAAGTTGCGTGGCCTGACAACACAACTGGTAGTTGTACCTGCATTCATGAGAAGTTTGTGAGGATTTTAGAACTCATGCAAACTTTCAGAATGCCAATTCGTGAACACGTGTTTTAAGTTATATAATTTAAAGTGAAGAAGAGATTAAAATTTAATTTTTTCATGTCAGTACAAAACATTGTTTCACTCGAGCCAACTACTAATTGGTCTAATTAATTATGTACAGAGACATGCAAAATTCGCGTTATCATTTGGTAGCATACTAAACTTCAATTGTCCTATACATAACAGAGTATAATCTGTGATTCAATTGACCAAGAACTTTTATGTGTTGTCATTTACGTGTGTTACGTCTTTACAGACATTGGCCTCTCTACCGTGTAAGCATTCTCCGCGTCAAGTTACGACAATATCGGCTAGCGGGAGACGACGAACGAGCCTATAGTCACTTGGATTCTAGTCAGCTGTCAGAAAATAACGCTAATTTTGCATGTCTCTATTGGACCTGGCGCATGAAACGTGATGACGTGTTGTACGATAATTGTTTTTTCACGTACAACTATTAAACGCGTTTTCAATATGTACGTCTACGAAAAGAAGGCACACTTCAAACTATGTCTCTAGCATTTTAACAATAGCGCTATCTTATTCCAAACATAATTATCAAGCTTCTCAAAAGTGATAAAAAAGGGACTTTTTTAGATTGCTGTATCTGGAAAACTATCAACCGTAAATGTAAAACTAAATGATGGCGACTTGCGATCGACTTTAACTCATACTTTCCACAAATTAAACAATAGGGTCACCGCTTACAGTCCTATTGAAAAACACATTTTACGAAAACACTGCACGCTAGTTTAGTCCTCTGTGCTTAGAGGCGAAGCGGTGTTGAACGCACGCATTGGAGTCGACTTATCGCCCTCCCCGTTTACTTGCTTCAAACGGGAAAAAACTTTGGTCCAACTATCTCTTAAGTCAATAAGTTATCCACGTGTATTAATTTTTCTGTCGTAATATTTTGAAAGCAATTTTTTCCCAGAATAAATATCTAGAATCATACCTTCACCTAAAATAAATTCACAAAATAAACAAAAAACAAACAATGCTAGAAAAGTTATTGCGTTGTTGTTCTGCGACGAAGAACAGGAAGCGTTATTCACGAACACTCTGTATATTGTATAGGCACGGGTATCGTAAACTTGGTTTGTTTTTCACAATTTCGGGAATTATAGGCACAAACGTTTTATTTTAAGTTAAGGTTTGCAGTCTCTTGTGTAGTAAAAAACTTTGCCACTTCCCAATTTAATACTCGGAAATTTATAATTAAATAATCTTAGTTCATTGGTTCAGATGTATCAACGAGGGTGCAATGTAATTCTACTTTCCTATTTATTTGCTATGCATTCCGATTCTGTTTATGTATTTTTAAAATAAAATAGTAGTTGAAATTGCACAGTATATTTTTTGTAAAAATTTCCTGGCATCTAAGTTTGTAACACAGAAACAAACACCGCCCAGGGTGCGGTTTGGAAGGCTGTGGACGAAGAAGCTGCTGTTTTTAATTTTTGGCGGGGTTGCCGACGAAAATGCGGGTAAGTACCACGGCCACAGCCCAGGCTTCGTGGCTGTAGCTGAGCCCGCGGCGACACAGCAGTCGCAGTGAAGGGGTGGCGCGCCATCGCTCGAGGACGACCAGACCACGCCGCGACAGGAAGCAATCAGCGAAATGGGAAATGCGCCCTTTAATCACTGTTATTAAACGCGATTTCTGCCTCCCCCCCTCCCCAACTACCGCCCTCGCTCCGAGCATCAAGTGTTCCAGCTGGCTAGATAGAGCGAACATGGCCGCGTTTTGTCAACAGGTTTATTTATTTTTAAGTACATTTGTACAAATTGAAGTACTGGGTCCCGTTTAGAAACTCAGAATGCGGGGAACTAGCAGTAATTAGTACAGCCAGTGATTTTAGGTTAAAAAAAAACATAGTGCAACGTGAGCTTTGTTCATTGTTATTGGCAGAATGTATTAGTACAGAGGCGTATAACAAGGTTGCTGCGACACAGCCCGTCTCTGATTCGCTTATAGAACTCTGAGAACTTCAAGACTCTGGTAATTAGAAGCATCCAATCTCTGACCATCAAATCTAGTTGCAGATGTGCACATAAGTCCATGAAACAAATTGCTGCAATATATGTTTTACCAAAATCTACTATCTATAGCAATTAATTCAACACTCTTACAGCTTCAAGGCTGAATAAGTTCACAAAAATGAAATATATAAAAAGTAAAGAATATAAATTTATCTTACGGGAAAGTATGAAATTTCTCGCTAAATATTTCACACAAAGGATAAAGCACAATAATTATTCCAAAGCCCAAAGAGTTATGCTGTATTAATGTCCAGGTAACGTGAAACGTAATTATTTTATTTGTTCTCAGATATGCAATTTATTATAATTTATATTGTTCTTAATTACTTACAGACAGATGTCTAGCTACTGATACGTATCAATCAAGTTTGGAGGTTGGGAAGAATGTTATCATTTTCCATTTATTTTTAAGATGCGAAAAAATAAGTTTTGTGCTTTATTTATATAACATTAAGTTAACTTTATAGTTACGTAGCTAAATCGAATTTAATTTGCTTCACAAAGGTGTTTCACAAATAAATACAGTCATAAATGTCAGCTGTAGTAAATTTATAAAAACATTGAATTTTATGCTTCTAGTCTTCCACCAGTCAAAGCGAGATAGCGTTATATAATAAATCAAGTTTAGTAACTCTTTCAGGGTGAGAAATTGAATGTGTGTAGTATTTTACCATTAATGTAATTTGTGATGCAAGCTTCTCTGCTGCGTTGTCGGAACACAGTTCTGCAGCTGAAGTAACCGGCTGGCTAACAAGAGTAAGGAGGAAGCTGTGTATTTTATTTTAACTGAAGTTCCACACTCACGAACTTTGGGTTAAAATCGCTATTAGTTACCATTAGATTACATTTACGTAATGCATTACTCAAACTTTTGCATTAGTATTTCTTACATTTTTATTACATGACTATTTAAAATTAGGACAAATACTTGAAACAGTATAACCACAACATATTAAACTCTATCAAGAGAGGTAATCACGTAATACACACAAGCAATTTTACAACTAATGTTGCGCATTAGAAGGTATCGGAACACACATATTAAGTCGCATTCCCGCATGGCTGATCGCACGTTTCTCAGATTAAAGAGGCGACATCCGCTGAGAAAATATGCTAAAAATATTATAATCCATAACACTAGTAAGCCTAGTAAAGCTCTTATGCATTGTTATTTAGTGACTTCGTAAGTAGTATTTCAGTATACTTCAATTGGAACAAAAGTTTAAGATAATCTGGTAGTAATTATCTAGAAATTATTGGTGAGTACAAGGTGACATAATTTAAATAAAAATTGAACGGGACCTTTCTAAGTAGTATAACTACTGTACAATTTGACGTTTGAAAAGTAACTATACATTAAATAAACCGTGTAAAATGTTTATGCGAAATTTAAATATTAAATAGGCCTAGCCTAGGATATATTAAATTGTTATAATACAACCAATTTTTGTATTAAAAAAACATTCGGTTATATAATGAGGTTAGAGCCAAAGCAAGGACAATTAGTTAATTTGTAATAAATAATTTGTGCTTTCACAGAGTAGTTTCATTACGTGCATGGCCAAGCAAAGCGTCCATCGTGCGTTTATCATTATTTTAGCAGTCTAACGTGTTGCAGGGATGTGAATGAATTTTTTGAGTCTCCTTTAGAAGTGAAACGTAAAAAACAGTGTCTTGAAAAATCTAGTTTCGTATAACAGTGCTGTGCAGCATAAATCCAGAAATACCGGGTGCACGCGTTCGAGACATGTTTGAAATACCGCACGAGGTAGGGGAACGGACCACTTCAACCGCAGCAGATCGCGAGATCCGTGAATGACAGGTAGCATGCTGTCGAAGCCAGGCTGTTCCACTTGACAGCTCAGCCCAGGAATATGCACGGTGTGTGATAGGTTGCGTTCACTGATTCGAACAGGCGCTGTTGAGAACGACTGAGTTAAATGGTTTAACCCTCCCCCCTCCCTATTCGCGTGCCCACACCACCGCACACGGTTCAATGGCCCACTTCAAAAAAGAAAAAAAAAACTCAAAATCTCCTGTTTTTGAATAAAATACATTAGAAATTTTTGTGTTTCGCTAAGAGAAAAAAAAAACACAAGTTAGCTGAAAAACTTAACGTCGGCATTTGTTAAAATTATCATACCTAAAATTAAAGAATCAAAATGTTATATCTTTACTGCAAACCGAATAAAGTCTTTTGTTATTAAAGTAAGTCAATTCACGTGTTGTTTCACTTTTCAACTAGGGAGAGAGCACTTTTGTATCTCTATTTCTCTACTGGTGTACCAAACTTAGAAATGCAATTTTATTCATTTGCTTCCTTTCGTAAATGGACTATCCACACTATGGGCAAGTTTATGTACTAGTTTGTTTACTTTTTTCTGATTTGGTGAATTACCAGCCGGTAAAGTAATCGCGCTATAATATTCCGCTAAACACAATATTTGTTGCTTATCTAGTTGAATTTGATCAATTAATTGAGTTCAAGTACTTACAAGTATAGCTTATGTTCTAGAAACGATAAAAATGGCTCTTATCTATACCTCCCTTAAACCAGTTATTTAGGTGTACGGCCTATTATTTCTATGTCTTTTTTTTTTCAGAACATGCGCGCCTTAATGGATAAGCAATGTTCAGTGTTGTTTACATGTTTTCTGGTAAGTCACTTCCTAAATATCGCAGTTGAACTTGTAAAGAAAATAGCACTCAGTCTATTAGGAAAAACCACTAGTCTAACCTGCGGGGTTGATCGTAGCTAGTAAGAATCTGAGCGACAGACAACATGGCAATATTCGTAGCATGCAATTTTGTAAAGAATATTATTCCGTTTCCGGAAGACTTAAGTCTTCCTGCAATTAATACGTTTATTTTCTGAACTACATAAGTGCAAAAATACAACAAATACCCTTACATTTTCTACATGGAATTCAGAACTAACAAATTAAGTTCATTGTTTGACTTTAGCAGTAAATTACATTAAATAAAATTCTGCCATGCCATGATACCGCAATTAAATTGCAAAAAGAGTCGATTTGTTTTTTTTTTTCATTGATCTACTATTTAAGTGTTCGTTCTTTCCAAATTTCTTAAGGATACGTAAATTGCCCGTGAAGACTTGAAAATTTGACGATTGTAAATGTAACAGTGTCCAGTACATAGAGGAACAGAGCGGAATGAAAACCAGCTACAGTATTTGAATTCAACGGCTTCTTCGCATGTTTTGTAAAGATATTAAAAGACACAGAGAGACACTCAATGAGAGATAGAAAGAGAAGGACAGACAGGACTCACCGGGCGTTCTGCGGTCCAACAGACTTGTATTCGTAGGACGAGCTCGCTGAGATTGCATCGTCAGGTATTCTTCCTTCCTCCATGCCTAGGGCAGAGCGGCATTCTCCTAGAAGAAAAAAATAAGGAAATTATTCTTCTTTATTCTTGTATCAGACGTTCCTTTTCCTAGAACTGAGTGACAGTAGTAAGGAATGACAATAGCTACCGATGTTTGGTGCACTGAAAAAAAGAGTATAGTTGTAAGTACCATACTTCTGTTAAAATAGGGACAACAAAACAGTTTAGTTGTCACTACTACTCTGGACAGTTCCTTTAACAATATCTTTTGTAAAGGTTACCATCTGGTTTGTAAAAGCAACAAGGCTCTTTGTTTCTTCTACAAAAGAGATTGTTGAAGGAACTGTTTAGAGTAGTACTTACTTCCTAACTGTTTTGTTGTCCCTATTTTAACATAAGTATCAGTGTGAAAACAATTTTGTAGAAACTTGTTTCAGTGCCTGTTGTGTACATGTGCAGCTTTGCCACTGGTCAGTGACTAAAGTGTTTAGCTCTCAACGTCTCTGGGTTTTACACGCATGTCAAACATTTTTGGTGCCTCAGTAATAGAGATGATGATTTATCGCAAGAGAAAACTTGACTGTTTGCTGGGTTTCAACGCTCGTTCAGCTCACCAGAAGATTACTGGCTTTCGCTTGAATCCCATTACTGTAATATTTAATGCCTGTTATTGGTCTACAGACAGCTATGTTGTTTCAGACGTACATCACCCAATCATATAAGTTGAAACTAACTACAGTGTTTTCAAGGATACGTTGGCACAAAACATTTTCGCGATATACCATTATCTCTAGAGACATGAAC
>PNEQ01032709.1:31419-73497 GCA_003012365.1 Medauroidea extradentata
TGTCGTGGGGTTTTACACGCAAATCACAGACGTGTGGTGTTACAGTAACCTTATTGTGATTGGTACAGTCAAATGAGAAACGTCACAGTTCAAAGGCACGCTGCCAATATATATGAAGCAGAACTGCAGACGTGCACATAAGGCACTGGAACAAAGTGGGGCAAAATTCTTTTCGCGAAAAGTTCATGTCTCTAATTATCTCTACTCAGTAACCTTATTCTAGTCTGCACAGTTAAATGAGTGAGGCCTTTGCACAAATACTATATGTAGAGCCCGGTAATTTTCGCGAAAAGAATTTTGCAGCACTTTGTTTCAGTGTCTCACGTGCGCACCTGCATCTCTACTATGTGGTCAGTGATTGGATGCCGTAACACACAGCGTGTGGAGGTTAAATCCACAAATCACAGACGTGATGTGTGACAGTTATCCGTGTACTGATTGGCACAGTCAAATGAATAACCACTCTGCACAAAAACACTCTGTCAATAGCCATGAAGTTGAACTGCAGGTGTGCATGTAAGACACTGAAACAAAGTGGGGCAAAAATCTTTTCGCGAAAACTACCGGGCCCTAACTATATGCCAATAACTAGGGACTCCTAATTTTTGCGACAAGAATTTTGCGTCACTTTGTTTCAGTGACTTTCTTCCACATCTGCAGTTCTGCTTCATAATCAGAGATTGGATGTCTTAGCTTTGACTTGTATTGGAATTTTACTGGCAAATCACAGACTTGTGACGTTGTAGTAACGTTATTGTGATTGGCGAAGTCAAATGAAAGAAATCGCTTCACAAAAACACGATGCCAATAACCATGAAGTAGAACCGCAGATGTGTACGTAAGTCACTGAAACAAGGTAGGGCAGAATTCTTTTCGCGAAAATTAGGTTTCCCTACCAATAACAACCAATCAGAGCTAGAATGGAACGAAACTGTCCAAAAGACGAGGTAATTTTTTTCCTCTATTGATCTGTTTTCTATGGCCACGTAAAAGAGGTATTTTCCTGGAAGAAATGCACAAATGTAATTCCTCTTTTTCCTTTTATCAGCATTTTTTATGTCCAGGACTACACTAGCAAGGAAAGAAACGTACAGAAGGTTATAAAAGCACCCATACAAAATTAATTTTCCTTGCTCATTTGACAAATTGATCTTAAACACAAGGACGTGCAGCATTCTTCCGAAAGGAAAACTAATATACTTCTCTTAGTTTGGCATTATTGTATATATTCTGCTTAGGGTCGCATTTGTGACCCCCGATTTGTAAGACATATTTTTTTTGTGTTAATGTGTATTACATTTTCTTACAATACAACACATTTTTATCTGACCAGCCTGTGCATTCTCCAAGCTACTTGGCAGAAGGTTATTCTGAATTCATAAATGTTGTTACGTAGTTGAGTGATGTCAGTGAGTTTTTCCGTTTGTTTCACAACTATACACTTTAATGAAATAACCAACCGATATAAATAAAATAAGTACACACGTTTAGGAATCAGTGCTCTGTTATAAAACTTCTTCACAAAAAAAACTATCGAATTATATTATTTTAAAGAAACTTTGCTGAGACCTTTCAATGTTTAATCCTTTCAATTGCCTATTATTGCACATATTTTAGCTCGAATAATACGAATACTTACAATTATTTAGTGAAAAAATTGTGTTCAATATTATCATATGTATATTGAAAACATTTTTTCATAAGCCTTGAGCAGAAAAAATATATTTCTCCTAAAATTACATGCATTCCTTAGGTGTAGACTCCTTCGTCGAAATAGAAGAAAGAAAGTTACGATGACATAAGCATTTCACCATAAATGCATCACAATAATAACAACTGTGCTCCGATAATGGGCAAAAACCATTCTATATTATTGATTTCTTTTTAGATTTCTGAATTCACTTACAATTATTAAAACCTCAATAATTATTTGTTAACAAATAAACAGCTATGTTTTAAATGCAAAACTAATAGTGTTCACTTCAGTTCAGACATAGTGAAGCTTTGAAGTGGCAAAATAGGCCAGGAGTGATTGAAAATAATGGTGCTTCACAAAGGAAATTTGGCGGAAAGAAAAAAATTGTCGGGATAAAAATAAATTTCCACTTCCTTACTGTCAGGATGCACTTATTTAAAAACTACTTCCCGTATCCGGTGTCAAAAAGCTCCAAAATCCATATAACGTGTTATTGATTTTTTAAGAATCATAATCACAAGACTCAGTCGTATGAGTAATTAAATATTCCAATTTCTGTACGGTACGGGTTTTCCTATGAAGTATATTTGTTTTACGTTTTGCAAATCTGAGACTAAGGACATGTAGTTTTGACAGGTATTTTTAAAAGATTTTGCAGACGAAAAACGAAATACGTTTGCTGTTTAACGAACAATTAGTTTGATAACTGACATGAATTGTGTTTTGTTAGGATTGCGAAGAAACACTTTTAATGTCGTCATGAGCAGTTTATTTTCTCATAGAAAGACTAATATGAATTGTTTATACTTACAATATAACAGGAAAGGCCATGTAAATTTGGTTATTTCTTCCAGTTCCTAAAAACTACAAGTTTGTCTCCAGTGTTCAGTAACAGAGAGGGGCAACAAGCCACAAGAACCATAATAGCAGTGTAATATATATTTTAGTAAAGAGTACAAAAATAAAATTGAAGGATAGGCCCTTACATTACGAAATTTTAAAAAAGAAGACATGTAGTCTGCGAAGGCAAACAAAACAAAACGTGCACGTAAACATCTTTATTAACGTGAATACTTCGTCATGAGAAGTTATTAACTGATAGTAAATGTTACCTACAACAGTTTGTTTAAATGACGGCCATTTATCTAGCTGCAAGTATGGAAACGGCGTACGATGTTCTGGGCGAGCAGGCCTTCTGAATTCTGGGCCGACCCCCCCCCCAAAAAAAAAAAAATAAGGCACTGAACCCTTTCAGTGCGTTCCATGCTTAAGTCTTCAGTAACTGTGCAGCGTAATTTTAAACTGCAGTTCCCGGGACGTATATACAAGAACAGAAAGTTAATAATCGTTGGGTTATAAGTTTCAGTAAAATCGGTACACTACAGAAAATGTCAGGCTGGCGAATAACGCAAAACACGGAACATCGTAGGAGGTCTGGTGTATGCAGTGCTGAGATGACGAGAGACTACGGTAACCTGGAGCTTCGAGCTATCAAGACTAAACGCCGTGCAAAAATTAATAAAAATAAAACGTTATTGTATGGGTTTACGAAATATAGGCATCACAACCCGGGGATAGAATCTTGACTCTGATTAGGCGTCCCTAGGGTACCTGTCAAACCCTGAAGGATGACAAGCACAAGTCCCACGATGTAAAAACGACATAATGTGAAAGTGTGGGGAAACAGGAGTACTCTGGGAAAACCCGGTGACAGCAGCTTCCATCATGTAGCCTATCCAAAATTAAAAATCGGGATTCAAACCCTGATCGCTCTAGTTACACAGAAATGTTGAACATAGTTTATACACCGTATCCTAATTATTTCAAAGCGTATGTTCCTGTAATTTTGGCTAATTATCGACTTCATTAAATTTTCTTAAAGTTAATAATTAGTCAAAACCATATAAACTTAAGTTTTGAAAAAAAAAATAGTCTACATATTGCAAATATTTCCTATAATTATGTGTAACTGTTTTGCTATATCTGCTCTCTTTCAGGATTTTAAAAATTAAACCCGCAAAAACAGCATAAATAGGAATTTAGTATACTTCATCGCTGTGTTAAAGGTCACAACTGCAGTACTTGGGAAAGGTGACCACCTAACATTACCCTATATGTATTCACAACTTACTCAAACTGAGTGTAGGCGATCGAGTTGTAGTGTTGGCTGAAAACGGAAAGTCATTGGCTACATATATATATGGATATTCTATCGAAAATATTGAAGATAAGGCACGCCAAACTGGAAACAGTGTTGTGGTCCAGTGATACTGTGCACAAGCGAGATGGATCCTAGCCGTTGGAATCGAGATTTCCGAACCATTGTATCCTAAGAGATGGGTGTATCTCTTAGCCTCCTAGAAACCCAAAATAACCTCTATAGAGTTATGCTTTCGAATATTAGTCATGAGGGATTATAAAACGATATCTGTAGCATTTGCGATGGATTATCACTGCTACTTTTCAATACGTTACGTAAATGCGTGGACAAAGGCCGAAAAATCGTCTGCACATATACATATAGTGCGTACATATAAGTATTTATATTAGTAACATCTTGAATTATTTTTGTGCATTGTGATGCAAGAGGCTGTAATCAGTACAAAATATTCAAAATTATGATTTTTAAAAATATTTCATTTATATGTGTAGAAAAGTAAATTTCACTGAAATAGTTTATTAGAAAATCCCGTACGTGAATTACACAAACGATTTAAATATATGAAAGATCAAAATAGCAGACGCTTCACTAGTTTTCTCTAAAAGGTATCATCAGATATCATATTTAAACACTTTAAAGTGTTTTGTTGATAGTAAAAGTCTCAGTGTTCTTAAAAAATTATTGTTAGCAACATTGAACTAATGACGTATTTCGCACTTTTTAATCTACCATGTTTGTGAATCAAATTTATTGGATTGTGCAAAAAAAATCCCCTTGAACAAGTCAAGAAATGCCAGACCAATACTCACGAGAGATGATAATTATGTTTACCGACACTAAAGGACGACTGAGATAAAGGGGTTCGTTAATTAATTTATTGCCTTTCATTTACCGTTTGTAAGTATAATCCTATCGTTACTGCACACCCAATTTGCACTTCCCGACCCTTCATACATTCGTAGCATGTAATCCTTTTACTGTTTCAACTCCTTTTCTCCTTACCCTTCCGGCATTAGAAGCTTAGCACACCTTGTGCTTTTAAGGCTGAGAAGCGCAACGAACAGCAGCAGTAATTGTGCAAACATTGCCTTAAAACATGCAGCGACAGTTTTTATTTCGAACCTCCCCTCCTCGTAGCCCTTCATTACACCCACGCTAACAGCTTCAAAAGATTATAGCAGGGGCAGTCCTGTTAAGAAGCAGAGGTCGTTGTTCGGATCTAGATACGGGTAGAAAAATTCTAATTTCTGGATATTTGCTGCGTGTGGAGCAATATAATTGGAAAGTTTTACATGTGCGATAACCCTGAGATATTAAAACATTTATTAGGAAAGTTTACGAAAATTAAAGGTAATGGGGAAACTTTAGAGACAGAACTCGGGTTAACTTCATCGGTTTTAAAAACATTTATTCGAAAGGGACGTGGTAGAAGAGAAATAGTGCATTTCGCAAAAGAAATAATCTCAGAACCTCTCACTTTTAACATCCACAAACCAGGAAGAAATTCTGTAGTTTTACAGATCAAGACTTATAATGAATTAATTTACTCACACGTTCCTCAGCAATAATCTTTGTACAAAATGTGCAGAAACGTTGCTAAAAAAAATGCACGATAAAAATCGTAACAAAATTTCTGCACCCGAAGAAAGGAGAACTAGTAATCGTTTAAGGAAGAACTGTGCACGTCACATTACCGAGAAATGAAAACTCCATTTCGATATAAGATTCGAGAAAAGTTAATTTCACTTTTCACACTGTTGCAAACTCTAGACAGTACAATACTAACTAAAATTCACAGCTCTGCCCGGGTACATTTTAGTATGTAAAAATCATGAAATATTTCGAGACGGCGTTGGAAATATCTAAAGAAGTTACACACAGAAAATATTCTCCCAAAGTATTTAATTTATACGGACTATAAATATAGACACACACACACAAATAAGCTAACAAAATATTTCCGTTCCTGGAAAAATATTTTGCCGGGTGAACGAAATGCAGAAAGCAACAAAACAAACTTTATTGCCATAAAAAGTACGTCATCTAGATCAGATAATACGTATACTTGGAACTAAATATTTGGTTTTGCAAATTTTATTTATTTTTGCATATGTATGGTAATATATTATGATGTCTCAGCCACGTATATTATAAGTTATTTGTA
Source organism: Medauroidea extradentata (assembly GCA_003012365.1). Classification (NCBI taxonomy): domain Eukaryota; kingdom Metazoa; phylum Arthropoda; class Insecta; order Phasmatodea; family Phasmatidae; genus Medauroidea; species Medauroidea extradentata. The sequence continues at coordinate 37,441 of PNEQ01032709.1, forward strand.
CACGAATTGGTTCGACTTTTCGGATAGAGGTGGTTTTTTTCTCGATCAGATAATAACTGGGTTGTGAAGTAATTACGTGTTAAGGGGCCCGCCTCGAGGCACATGTGTTTGTGTGAGTGAGGTATGGTGTGCTAAGGGCGACGTCGTATGGGCCATACAACAATGCGTCGCCTCTTCGCGAAAAACAAGTTTCCTACGGGACTTTAAGTGGTGAACCCTATTGTTTTATTTACGAAATCACTTTACTAAAGTCCAATGCACTACCCATAAGTGGTTTCACATGTATTCGGCTAGTATATTTTCCGCTAAAGCAGCCTGAAAACACTGTTTTAACCCATTTTAACGTGCCCTAGAAGGGGATTTCTAATATGTGTTGTCTTGAAAGTACTTAAGGACAGTAGTCTGAAGTGTGTGTTCTTTTCGCAGACAAACGGCGTGAACACACGTGTATTAGTTTCGGTGTAAAACTTTTTCTTCAAACACGCTGCAGTGTGATTTTATAGCAACGAGGCGGACCCCTTAAGGACCGACGTAATATTAATAACACACTTATTAATATAGTATTAATATAATATAGCCACGATATTTATTACAAAGTACAATACAGTTTAATCAGTCTAAACCCAAAGGTAGTCCCGCCTTAAAAGTAGCCGAGGCTGATATGAAGTCCCGGTTATATATTTGGACGTCGTGGTGTATCTTGGCATTGTAGTGTTCCTGGTGACGCTATAACTCAGACAGACCTCGTCATTAGCGTGACACGCTACTTTATCATGCCGTGTGTGGCAACTCTGGTGGCCTATGATTGGATTTTTATTCGTATACGATTTGGGAGCCGAGTGGTGTTTTTCAGGACTTGGATAAACGAATTTACTATCATTCAACATAAAATACTGAAAACCCGAACATGATAACAATATACATGTCCTGAAAAAGAATACTTGGCTTCCAACTCGCATGCTACTAAAAACTCGATCATAGACCCCCTGGAGTTGGGTGTTCCTCTGTTACGTTGTGCCGTGTTTAATATTATCATTCCTTGACTGAATTCAACTGTTAGTAGCCCAAATTGTTACAGGCGGCCTACAACCCTATGCCTAGGTGAGTGTTTAATGACATGATGTGAGTACGGAGCAGCACCGGAATGAAAGGGCGGGGGAAACGGGAGAACTCCGAGAAAACCCGCCGACCAGCGACATCGTCCGGCACGATTCCCACGTGTGAAAACCCGGGGACTGACACCGCCGGGAATCGAACCCGCCTTGGTGGGAGGCGAGAGGTCTGGCCCCTCGGCCACAGCCGCCTCCCCCCCTCCCCCCACCGAATACCAAGATGTTTTGTGTTTGAACCAGGAGGCCTATTATGGTTCACAACAATCCACGTACACGTCATACATTTCACAAGCCATATATGCACTGAGATGTGTGGCTCACAAACGTTCAGTCTTGGCCGCGTATGCTACCAAGCGATAGCTTATACATGTTATGACGATATATTTCATGGTTCTGCACGAATACCTATACACAGCCAAACATAATTTAGTTGTACTGACGAATTATTACAGTTGGGTAACAATGGGAGGAACTAAGTAATTTTGTTTTAGAAAAAAAAAATTATTTCGTCATTAACAAAGAAAGTATTAGTTGCCTCGAGTGGATTTTGTTTGGTTCGCTGTAGTGCGTCGTATTTTCGCACTTAAAATAACGGATAGTATTTTTCTATCATCGTTGGAGAGTATTCGCTAACATTTGTGTTTCTAAACTAACCCGTTTCTCCAGGTTAAGTTAAGGTTAATTCTGCTACAGGTTACAAAGATTAGCGTTAAAAGTTTGTCACAGGGAAAATTTCTGCCGCTTGATCGCTGGTACCGGTAATGGGTGCAAACTGACCTATCACAGAACTTTCCTGGGTTTTCAATTACGTAAAGTTGATAATTTAAAACGCAAAATTGGTTTATTTTTACTTAAAAATTAAGTTAAATTACTTGTGTCATTTCAAAGCCTATTAAAATTTAATTTTACCAGAGTTTCGTATTTTTCTGGTTCGTTTGAGATAGCAGCAAAACTAGAGGCAGAAATTTTCCTGTGCCAAAATCTCCCATAGGAAAACAAATTTTTTTTCTAACCTGTAGTAAAATTAACCTTAGTTACGTTGCTGAGCTGGTAGTTTAAGTATCCGGTTTTCGGATAAACGTCGTGTCGTTTGTATCTGTCGTGTGCGCATAGGGTCACTCTTCTATACCCGTGGCCAGGAGAAACCGCCTTAAGGGGCCTCCCCACCAGCTCTTCAAATTCCTTGAAGCGAGTTACGGCTATTCTCTTTTTGACGAAACTATTTAAGCTTATTATGTCTGTATATCTACGAAACGAACAGACACTTGAAACTATGTCGCTATAGATTTAAAAATTCGGCGCGTTCATTAGAAACATAATTTTCTGGCCCTTCAAAACGGCCAAAAAATTACGTTTTTAGACTGCGGTATCTGGAACATTAGTAGTCAATTTCGAAAAACGTAACTATAGAAACAAGTGTACAGACTTTAAAATACGCTGCACATACATAAAATTATATGGTCGTCGCTTAATGTCCCGTGGGAAAAAGGACAACAGCAAAGCACTGCACGCCATTTGACGGGCTTGCGCGTAGAGGTGGTAATGCGTTACATACGTCGGTAAATGGCAACCTTATCGTTCCTGCCTTGCACACACACACAAACGCAGTCTATCTAGGGAGGCCCCTTAATTAACTGAACTTGCTGGTGGCCGTTCGCGCGTGAGGTTTCGCCGTGGAAGCCAGCATGCGCTCGCCAGGAATAACGAGCGGCTGGAGTTCCACAGTGCGTATATGTGTACGTTGGTTGGTAAGAGAGGGGATTTGGCTAATTCAGAACCGGAGATCAGAGAAGGCCAGAGGGCAATCAGAGAAGGACAGACGCGAGCTCTGGTTCCGGGCGCTGAAATCGGACGCGACCGCGGATCCAGGCCTGGTAATTGGCTGCGACCGTATGTCACATCGCCTAGGCAGCGTCGCGTCGTCGATCGATGCAGCCTTCCGGACATCTTAACAGCCCTGACGGCACCCGCCCTGCCACCCCCTTCCTCTGAGGCAAGAGAAGTGTGCCACAATTCCATCTGCGTCAGTGAGTTGGGGGGCGAGATTTTCCGGGGTTGAAAACGGGACCAGATTTATGATGACGTAAGGGGCGTTCAGAAATAACGACGGCAAAGTTTCCGAGGGCGGGGTGGCCGACGGCAACAAGTTCTGCTTTTTCATATCTCCCTCCTCTGATCACCGAAAACTTCAGGAAATATAGTTTTGCTGTGTGAATCCTAGTAGTTGAAAATACATTTTACACACTCTACCGAACAAAATGTTCCCAATTAATGCACGTCCTGCACTGATTCGTTTGTATTTATACATTCAAAACTATGATACCCGTGCGATAAAATCAAAATTTCCGTTTTAATGTTAAGGAAAACATTATTTTTATTGACATACACTTAGGAAACCATTTTATTCGCTGGGTAGATTCACGCAAAATTGAAAGGTTTTAAAGGATTAAAACTCTTCTGTTAGCAAAAACTAATCATCTTAAAAATGAGATGGTTTAATCATCTATTTCAATTAAAGTGTTGTGTTGTATATTATTTGACATTATTCATATCAAAAATATATTTTTAGGTACTTGCTGTATTAAATTCCCCGTAACTTAAAATGCTTACATTTGAAGTCTGTTCAGTATAGATCTGAGGTAGAAAATGTAAACTACGGGCCAGTTACTCTATGAAACACCCAAAAGTTTATTTTGTCTTAGAAATATTTCGATGACTGATTTATATATTGCTAAGTTACCGCGATAAAAGAGTTGGTGGGCAGTACGTTTAAACAATGATATTATTATTTAACATGTTCACTGGCTGCCAGAAGCATTTTTCATTGCGACTGCGAATTTATCTAATAAGTTGACTTATCTTTCACTGCTCTGATTGATAAATGAAATAATATCAGATTACACTGTTTTTATTACTTCGTTACTAACTTAATTATTCCAATAATATCTAAAGTTATTATTCTATGCATTTCAAATTTTGTTAACAAATAGAAGCACTGAAATTTATATGAGAAACAATTTAAATATATTAATAGTGTAAGAAAAGCTTATTTGGTGAAAATGTTCTATTTTGTAATTTTCAAGTCACCCTTTTAGAGTACGGATTTCTAATGTAAACCCTGTTTTTAAATTAAATAAGTAAAGCATTAACGTTGACCTGATTTCAATATAATGTCGTATTTGGAACATAGCAAAAAATTCTTGATAGATTAAAAATAATTATTTTAACATTTTCCGAAAAAAATTGTACTTTACTGAGGTATTGGACAAATCTTGCATAAAATTCGCAAACTTTTAACTTATATTTTTATGTGTACATTTATTCTGTTTTGACTGAATTCAAAAAATATTGTGTCTCCTTCAAATTATTAAAAATATCCTTGAAGATAAGACATAATTATTTAGCTACAGTGTATTTTGTTTTTATGGTGCCGAATCAGTACCTACGTAAAAATAATTTGATTCTCTCTTTATAAATTCATGTTTTTAATATTGTTTTCAGTGTATTCTAACGAATCGCGAACGCGTATTGAAACAGGTATGTAAAACATATAAGATAATCATATTTCAAGCAGATTACAAATTCGATACTAAAGTGCTATTCATTTAAATGATACCAAACATATAGTAAGATATTTGAATACAGCTCGCTATGTGGTATAACATTATGATTTATTTCATGATATTGTGTAATTTTTTTCGAGATTGTATTTTAAGCGGATATTTGGAAACATATATTCTAATTTCGTGAAAAATTGCCAGTAATTTTAGGTATAGGAAAATCCATTGTTAAAGATAAACAAAAATAATACACCCTACTCTAAGTATGCTACTGAATCTACGTGAATGATCAAATAATCCAATTAGTACATGAAGTAAATTATTGTCATTTTGATTAGTTTACAGGCTAGTAAGATTTAATAAATGGCATTTATAAGACATTTACGATAACAGGCCACGTCTGCAGGCCAAATAAAATTTCCTATTGTGAAACTTTATTTGTGGGAAATTATTTGCAACAGCTAATTTACTGCATTACGGAAAGCATTCGAACAGACCTAAAGGGTATATATCCATCAAAGCTTCCTAACGTCAAATAAATATTATATTATTTCCTCAGTGGCCTACCCGTACTAATCAATAACAGTGAAAGTGCCAATTAAAATATTTAAAGTAGTCTAAGCAACCTTCGAATTCTTGTGAGACTTATTGAAGAAAAGCCCGGACTGTACCATTGAATCTTTGATTGCCGACCTTATTACCGTTTAATTATACAAATAAATTCGAGTCATTAAACCACATTCACTTACGAGCTGTGGTTGTATAAAACCAACAGTGAAAAGGATAAATTTCCGGGCTGTTGAAGAAAGTTTGTATTACGTAAAACACTACAGTAAATAAAAAAAAATATTTCGCGAAGTACGTAGTTACAGTTATTGTAAAACATAAAAAAGCACCAAATATCTTTAAAACGTATATATTAGGTTGTTTAAGTACAGTAAGTATAATTATAAATAATTAGAATATATGATTAAGTAACTATCAATTCAACAACATAAACACTGTTTATTAACCGATAATTTGATTTTTTCTAGTAATTAGTTTTAATATCAATGTGATTTGTTTCTAAAAACATGTTCCAAACTTTAAGGCAGATTTGAATATAGCTATATGACGTAATAGTATCTAGGCACGTTCAATTCTTTATCATTTTATTTTGTTGGAATTCACGAAAGTCCAGCCCTAAGAACATCGACGTTTCAGACTTTCTCGAACTGGTTTCAACGAACAGCGTCCATCAGTGGGTGTATGAATCACACACATTTCAATGTTATGTTTTGAGTAAACACGGTTACCAATCCATTATTTAAAAATTTCTTAGTGATATTAATAATGCGGTCTCTTAACTTATACGTATAGCCTATATTAGAATAATAGTACGTCAGTTACCCTTTTCTCAATTTTTTACTAGTCAATAAATTACTAAACCTAACATTCACGCGTTGCATTTTTAAGTGTACTATTATGAGCATGTTTGTGTTATTAGTTCTTTTTTAGAAAGTGGTAACCACGGCCATCTTAACATAAGGTGTAGACGGGGCAATTCTCAGGGACGCTTGGTGTATGAAGGCGTTACGTGTAAGAAGGCGAGTGGTGTAACAGGATTCTTCTTGAACCAATTTACCTCTCAATAATTCACCTATAAGAAAATATAAGCTTATTTTAGAATGTTCCCAAATTCCAATGTGAGACATGCCAAATTCAGTACAAATACTTTAAAGCATTGTGATAAATAATCGTTTCCATCCGGTTTTGTTTCATTTAAAACTGTTTCACTTTACATGTTGGTACTTAACTAGGTTTATGTTATATTTAAATGCAGGTAAAAATGCAAATAATTTAAAAATTCAGAAGAAATTGTGGGAGGGGATGCCTAGCCACTTGTGGTCCACGGGTGACTTTTATATCTCATCATGGCACTGGTTGTACCACTATACAAATTGTTGTTTCAAAAGTTTAGCAGTAGTTAATAGTACCAATTATTTTCTCTTCGCCATGCCTTCAGACCAACCAATAGTCAAAAGTTTGGAATTAATTGTAATATTCTAGCAGTAGGATAGTTAGCACATTTGCCTACATTTCAAATGTATGAGATTTTAGTTCAGTTATCTTTATAATTTGACAAAAAATGCTCTAGAAGCACTAATCGCTATGAAGACAATTTTTTTCCTTTTCTAAGAAAAGTGCTATCTCTCTTCGGAGAAAACATAAAGCCATCAAAATCTCTGTTTGAAAATTTCTACCTTAAAGCTTACTTTCCGAAGGAAAAATAGGTTTATTAGAACACCTTCCAAGCGTTTATGTTGTCTCTGAAACCTGTTGAACCCTCATCAAACTGAATAAACATTAAGAAGTTTATAACGTGATTTGACGCTCGTGTGTTTTGTTCAAGTTGTGTTGATTTAAAAAAAAATATTGCGTTATTATTTGAACCTTACTCGAACTTACAAGAAAGAAAGCGTTTTTGAGAATTCTATGGAACTTGGTACATAAATAGTAGTAAGTAAGATCAGTAAACATAATATGACATTCCGAAGAACCATTTCTTCCGACTTTCATCAAACTTGGTACGCATAGAGTACTAATAACCCTTTTTTCGCCAGCTTTCTTCGAGGTACATATCTGAAAAATGCCATCATAATTTTCAGAAATTTACAATTATTTATTAAAATTTAAATAACTCGATACGAACCAAAGTAATCAAGTTGAAAAAATTTCTGTAAAGATTCATTTAATCCATTGCAACTGTAAACATATTTTTTTCTATAAAAAATTGTTTTAAAAACATAAATTATATTTTTAAAAATACAGAGCCGTTATATCGGCCTCTGGCATTTTTCGCACAGGCAATGAAAGCCGATATTCCAGCTCTTGGCATTGAAAGAGTAAGGCGACGTAACTTTTGACGGATTTGTTTATTTCGTGTTTACAATTTAAAATTGTGGCAGATCAAGCATTTATCGATCACACGAGATATTTGAGAAACTATTATTCAAAATTTGATCACATTCGGAGCACACGTAGAACAAAGAAAGGCAACTAGACTTTGTATTTGTTTTGTTAACACCGCTTTCATATTTCAAAAATTACAGGATTGAAAAATTTTTGATTACTTTAGATATCTGAGGAGCAAACCTTCCTGTTTCAACAGACTCGGTCTACATTTAGAAATTTGTAAAGTCACCTGACTTTCATGGGTCTTGTTTCAAAATATCGCCCAGTCAAACTTTTTTCTGCCATGTTTATGTTTCGAGGATATTTTGATCGCTTCATAACAAAGTTAGATATCATATTTTTAATTTTGTTGTATTAATTGTTTATTTAGATGGCACTATGTATGTCAGTAATATTCGAATGTTGCAGGTATTGACAAAGTAAATATAAATGTTTATATCTTCACCATTAATCCGTATATTTTTATTTTCATCACCATTTTATTATTTTGCATTTGTACCAGATTTTTTTTCTTATTTTAAACACAAAATGTGACTAAATTTGGCTCTTATGAAATGTTTTTATCTCTCATAGCTTTCGTGTAACGGCTTGTTGAAGTCATATTTTGCATGTTTTCGTTTTAAGGACTACACTAAAACCAATTGATATACCAAACTCAAAAATTCTCAATGGATAAAGACATTGCAGGCTACAATGTCATGCTCATAAAAATTAAGAATAAAAAATATTTCTATTTTTAAAAAGTGCTGAAACTGAAAGTAAAAATTTTATGAGCATAACATTGCAGCCTGCAATGTCTTTATCTAATGTGATTTTTTTTAGTTTGGAGTATCAATTGGTTTTAATGTAGTCCTTAAAACAGAAACATGTAAAATGTGATTTTAACAAGCCATTACGCGAAAACTATGACAGACAAAAAATTTCATGAGAGCAAAATTTAGTCAAATTTTGTGTTTAAAATAAGAAAAAAAATATCTGGTACAAATAAAAAATTTTAAAATGGTGATGAAAATTGCGGTAGACCGCGCCCTTAAGAAGTCTTTATGGCTGTAGGTACACCTTGTTATACGGTAAAAATACATAATTAAATGAAGATGCTGAGTCAAAAATCTACGTATATGGGACCGGTGAAATTATTTGTGCTAATGTGCACTTACGTTGAGGAAAGTAGGCACGTTTGTTATGCTGATTACTTATGGACTATATATAAAGTAACGCGGTATATTGCCAGGTGCAACTACATGGAGACAGTTTTATTGTAAATGTCAGAAACTCTTAATTAGGCACAGAGCCAAAGAGTATTCGAATATATACTTTACATAATTTTCGTAATCATGTTATCTTTAATACTAAGGGTTTTTATTAAATAATCTACAAATTTATTATAGTAAATTTAACAACATTAAAACACTTTTCTTTTAAAACTTTTATTTTCAAAAACATAAATAAAGGTAGGTAACACAAAAGTTAAAAAAATTCACAAATTACGTTACATTTACACGTTCCTGTTGTCCATACATATTTCAAACGCAAAAAGAAACATTACGAGTTCCATTCTTTACCTTCGACTGAAAGCAAAGCGACTGAGGCTCTTAACCATGAGCGTAATAGGCTTATTCTTTTTCAGTCCTTCGTATTTTTTTTCTCGCTTCCATTTCCTCTCGTTGCTTCGAGAGACGGATTAGACCCTATAGATGTTGTTTCGTTGTTTCGGAGGAGCCAGGGGTGCAAGCCGGTCCATTAATTAGTCAGCGGAGCAAAGCAAAGAGAATTAGCACAAGCCGGTTGGTCCATGATGGGTTTGGGAGGGGCGGGGGCTGGGCAGACAGATGGAAAAGGGAGATGTGAAAGGTTCAGGGGTTTGAGGTTTTGGGGGAGGAAGGTTCAGAAGCGAATATCGCGCTTCCAGTTGGAGGGGCCGGTCGCGGTTTTGTTTATATCTCACGTGCGTGCGGTGCAAGCCCTCGGAGCTGCTCGAGTCTTCGCTAATTAACACTTTGCTCATGATGAAGGTTTGGCCTCTTCCTCTGCCAGCTTCGGCCACCGACGGCAGCAGTAGCCTACCACGAAGTATTAAGATACCGTAGGAAGGAGATTGACCTGTGCGGGGCTAAAGGTGTGGCGCCTACCTGCACTTTAGTGGCTCAGAAATGACGGAGACGTAAAGGCGGCCTTAAAGCTCGCATCAAATGCCGCATCGTCTCAACGATCCAAGCGCTGAACTATTGTGTAAGCTTCCCGCCGAACCGTTTTTACTATGGGACACTAAGCGGTGACCATATAATTTTATTTGTGGAAAGTCTTTAATAAAGTTCAGAACACGCAGCAGTCTCATTTTCACACACATCTGGTTAGTACATTTTTAAGTATTGCAGTCTGAAAATGCCATTTTAGGTTTTTTTTGGGAGAGAGTGCCGTTAGAAATAATGTTTTTAATGAGCAAGCTGTCTTAACAATGAGGTTCCGACCTTGTCTGAGATGTGTTTTCTTTTCGACGTCGGCACAGTGGGCACAAGCGGAATAGTTTTGTAGAAAAAAATCTGTTTACTAACATACTGTAAAGCATTTGAAGTGTGAGGTAGATGGCGCCCATATCGCTGCAGAGAGAACAAGAGGGTGTTTTTTATCTTGAGAAATAAGAATGTGGTTGGACGTTACGGCTTCACGGCGCCTATGACAACGCTACTACGGATATTGCTTTCTTTATGCAGCATGTGTGGCCCAGTAGGAAGGGTGGAGGCAGCGTGGGAATGAAGGATGTTGGGTTGGGGGAGGGGAAAAGGGAGAACGAGTGCGCACCCCACTGCGGACAACTCCATATTCCAGAGTGAATTTACTTAAGGAAATACGAGCCCACACGTTTCAGGAATGTGGCTCGAAAGTGGATCAAAACGTCGCCTTCAAAATGCAGGAGTGTGGTGCGTCTTGCCAGTGCGGGAAGAGAGGGTTTTTTCTTCCGGGCGCGAGGGGACCATCTCACTGGTACGCTCTAGGTGAAAGATTCAACATTACTTCTGAGTCACTTTTCATTGCATTATTACATAAGACCATTATAGTTGTAAGAATCCTTGTCCTATCAAGGTGATAAGGTTAAATTACACTTTTACTTGGATTTAAACTGCTTCAAATTTTTAATTTAATACAGAATTCCAGTGGGTACTTATATAAACAATATATTTTCCCGTGTTTGATGAATTAGGGAATAGCAGCAATTTCATAACTGACAATATAAGATTTTTTTTCCATCGATACGACAGTTCACTTTTCATAATGACCCCATTTAGAAAATTTTTTGGAGCTTGAGGTACAGTTATACACTTAAAAATGGAGAACTAGTAATGAGAATCCAAACATTTCGTAGAGGGAAATCTAATTTTTGTATACACAGAAATATATTCAAACTTACATTTAGAGCTCTGAAAAATTCACTAACACTTAAAACCTTACATCTGTCTTTAGAGTCATCATGTTATGTATTAATGTTATTGTGTATTGTAAGGTATTCAAGAAATGTATCTAAGTAATATGTATTGTGCATTGTAAGGTATTCAGGAAATGTAACTAATTAATATGTCACGAAAAGAAACCTGCAGAAAATGCCAAACCAAGATGACATTTTATAATAATCTGGTTGCACAAAATAAAAAAGGAACTTTTATATCACAGACGTAATAAAATACAAGGAAATAATTCCAAGAAAGTTAGTTATTTAAAACATTTATACATATATATATATATATTTGTGATTTTAGACGGAATTTGTATATATTTGTTGTTTTGTTTTTGTGAGTTGTATTTTAAAGGTCGTTTTAATACTTTTTTTACAGTAGTTTACGTAAATTACACTTCCCTGCTGCGAAAAAAAGAAATCAACAAGCGACTACGTATTTTTATGACAATTATCATTTATTTTTAATTTCTTCGCAATTTTAACCTGTCGTTTATAATGAAAGTAGTTCCGTATTGAAAATGTCTTTAAATGTCGTCCATTGTATACAGTACGTCACAGAATAATGAATACAGACAATTTATTTATATTTTGCTCTCGCGACGCTGTGGTGCCAATTTTCTTGTACTGTACATTCTTATACTACGTTCTCTTAAACGCTGAAATATGCAAAGTTAGCTTGCTTCTAAGTATTGCATCCTGGGTAACGATACATAACTAACATCAATTTTGGCAGCCAAAGAATATTCCCTCGACTACATCACAAGACAGTAGCGGCGTACGGTAAATGAAACAAATTCAACTCTAAATTCACACTAAATATGCGGTCTTTAGCCGAAGTTTAAATTATTGTTGTCATTCACGTTATTGCATTGTTGCTGATAATGTAAAAAGAGCGTTAACATTGGTTAATACATTTCTGTATTAAATATTGTTCATACTTGACTTTATTCGTTTTTAATTTTTCCTTAAATATAAAAAATAGGAAGGTTGGCTTAATTTCAAGTCAAAATCACCAATTCACAGACTTTATACATACAAATAGAGCTAGCTAACCTTCTCGCCCAAAAACGCATTTATTCATCCTGGAGTGATATACTGTTTTAGTACATATCTAAAATTCACCTTGGAAAGGTTGATGAGTTTTCGATTTTCCGAAAATGTGATACATTATTTAAATTCGTGTCTACCTTATATATTTGTTTTCTGTAGAAACATTAGCAAATTGCATGATGCGTTACTTCAGGGAACTACAGCCATGTTTGAAATACGGATACGTTAGTGTAGGTTTGTGACCTCTACAGTACGTAAAGACTTCCAAGTTAGTGAAATACACTTATCAAGTAATGAAACACATTTAGGACATAATATTAGTCCAGCACCCTTAAACCGTGTTCCCTGTAGTGCCATGAGTTCTAAAAATGGTTTAAAGCTCCTCTGTCACTTTACTACTCTAGTTTTCACAGTTACTTATATTAGCACAAATAATTTGTAAAAATAATGTTATCAAGTATGTTCAATTTTTCGTGGCGTATAAAACGCAACTATAAAACATGACACTGTTAGGTATATAACTTAAATTTGATATCTTAAAAAAACTCTATCTTATCGAGAAATCAGGAAATTCTTCAGTTTTACAGAATCCACAGCGTTCCAATAAATTTTATGTTAGATTGTTTTGTTTATTGTTATTTTATGACATCGTGAACATAAAGTAACCAAGTGTACGTCACTTTTTTTAAGCGCATGTTGTAGTCAAGAAAAGTTATTTTCTGTAATTTATGAGTATAAATATTTTAGCCTTAGTAATATATTAACATATTGTTTGACCTATTTATAATTAAACTTTCCTACTAGTCAGATGATTTGTGGATTTGTTGAAAATTAATAATGCCTCCTTATATATAATCAAAGAGACGTTCGAGTGGTACGCAAAATTTCCGTCTTGCAGGAAATAACAAGGTTTCCCATTCTGCCAGTAATTGGATTCATTAACTTGTTTTCGTGCTTATTACTTAAAGAGCACGGCAAGCTGGCACTGTGGGAAGGGGTTGAACGCTGAAGGGACGGACTGCCGGGGAAGACGCATCTCCCCTGGGGCAATCTGTAACGATGACAAGATCCGGCTTTCCGCGTTATTGAATTAAGATTAGCACGATTTAGGCTGGACTTGGCTCGTTAGCTGATAACACTGGGAGTTGGATGGGGAGTTACCGCCTTTCGCCCGCCTGGCTTATAAACATCCGGTAAATTACTTGTTACCTGTGTTACCTGAAAACAGAGCCAGGGACTGTGCACACGCTACGACTTTGCCACCTCGTCAGCTTAAGAGGAAAGTTTCCTTGCGATAGTGTTTTTGATTAAATTGATCCAATTTTTAATAGACACATAAATTGGAAATAGGGAATGTGTTGAGAGTTATTTTAAGACAAAATTAATTTTTACATATATTTACTGTTCTATCCGTGTAATTGTAACTGCAGATTAACTAATTATTTAGTGATTTCAGTCTGACATAAGTAAATACATATAGCGGTCAGATTACTTAAACTTGGAAAATTCTACCAAAGTCAGATTACTTAAACTTGGAAAATTCTACCAAAAGGGAGTGTTACAAATTTTATCGTATTTTTAGTTTTTGAGCTATAGCATTTATTCAAATAGTATTATAGAAATTTCATCTTCGACAAAACATATGATATATTCTTGGTAAACATCTTGACATAAAAATAATGGAATATTTAATTAATTTGTAATGCAGAATCATCGCAAGAGAATTCTTGAAAGCTAACCCATAATTCTCTCGCAATGATTCTGTATGACAAATTTATGAAATATTCCTTTATTATTTATGTCAAGCAGATTACCAAGAATTTACACTATGCTTCGTCGAAGAGAAAGTTTTGATAATATAATTTGAATAAATGTTATGGCTAAAAAAAACTGAAAATACAATAAAAGTGTCTTACACTCCCCTTTCAGCAATGTTTTATGTCACTTATGAATTTAAAAATTAAGTAATCAAAATTAGTTACAAGTAAGCTAATATAAAATCACTAACTCTAGAAAACCTCCTTCCTAATAGAAGTCCTTGCCTGGCTCATGGACGGCGTTGCAGCGTGTCACGCGTATTATTTTTTACGCAAAACCGCTTAACGTATTCATATTACGTTTATCTACGTAAACAGCTCGTATTTGAAACTATAATTCTATGTTTTTAAAAATTCAGCGCGCTTACAATAAACATGATTTTTAGACGTCTCAAAATGGCTAAAATTTGTTTTTAGACTGTTGTTAACTCCGAAAATATTACCTGAATTTGTAAAGTGCAAAGCGACAGGCATGCGTTGTCCTTTACTTCATAATAACCAAAAATTAAATTTTATGGCCACCACTTAAAGTCTCATAGGAAAAAAAAGACTACAACGACAACGTTGAGCGCCGGTTTGACGCACTGTCGAGCCTGCTACTCTGGTTATTTTCGCTCTGCTGTTTCTAAGTGTCAAATGCGGAAATTTGAAACCGGCGAAGATTCCTCTCGCAAACTGGGATGCAATCAAACTTTATACAGAACAGGAAATTAACTTTTCAAAATTTACTAAATTACAGTACAACATGGATCTCATTCTCATTTGTAATGCGGTTTGCGATAAAGTGAGCACATTTAAAAACATCGTGTGTTGAATAATAATTCAAAAATATGTTTTATTGTGGCTTCAGAGGTTTAATTTTGAGTACGGTACAATCCAATACTTTGATTGTTACTGAAGTAATTTTATCATGTTCAAAAATTGGCACAAACCTACAATATAAATTATCTAAAGGATAAAAGTAACAAATATTTCAAAAGTGCTCATTTTATGTCGAACCACTTATACGCTTATATATATTTATGTATGCATTAAGGTGTGTGTATTTATATATATTATATATGTGTGTATGTGTGTGGGCGTGTTATATAATATTTATTAAAAATACCCAGTAAAATTATTTGAAGCAATAAAATATAAGTAGTTAGGAGTTGCAAAAACATTTATTTACAGATTAAACAACAATAACCATCCATGTTTGCTGTGTTCAGTTGTTGCTTTGTCATCTTCCAACAGAATTAGGTTGCTTGTTTGTATAACGGCTAGGGAAATGGACAAATCTCGTATTCACATATTTTAAAATAAACATTTGCTTCGTTTATCAGTTCATTTGGCTGTTCGAGTTTGTTAACATGAAACATTTTTAAATTTAAGTTTTATCCTTAAATGTTATATTCATATTTATATTGTGTTAAATGTTTGTATAAGTATTAAATCTGTATTGGGTATGGTTTATAACAGACTAATTTGAAAGCGTACATTATATAATATTCTGAACCAAAAATGTAAAGGAATTTCCACACGAAGAACATCCTATATGAAATATCAATCCAGACATTCATGTGTATAAACATTGGTAAGAATCTGCTATAAATACGATTATAATGAGTAGTAAAGTTGTGTTTTTGTAGTTGAGATTCATTTTATTTTTTTTTTACTTACGGAAATATATGAAATTTTCGTTCTTTAATTTAGTAGATACATATGAATACCTGCACAATTTTAAGTTAATTTCTTACATTCTTACTTCTAAAATCATTTCTCATGTCGGTCGATGGGTTCACTTGATATTATTTTATCGGTGTTCTAAGGGCTTAGACTTTTGTCTTAAATCACGCAATTTGTAAACACGACACAAACCATGGATGTGGCAACGCTGCATCGGAGGCCCGCTGCCGGTTCCCTCATTGGCTGCCCTAGTCAGTGTAGACGTGTACACGCCACTAAGCTGAATCTATACACGTTTCAGAGACTAAGGTGGCCAAGAAGAGAAAAAGCTGCAGGCCCCGATGCAGTGTTGCCACGATCAAGACTCCAGCCTTCTACTAAAGACGTCCGTACACAGACACATACAGCTGAGATAACTTTTACGTCTTACATAACAGCTGGACAACACAGTAGTATTTGTTCACGAAGTCAGATAAAGATATTTTGCATGATGGTTTATGAAGAATTTGAGATATTCCCAGCTTCAGCTAATGTTCGCGCGAGACTCACAGTTATCTGGTAAACTCCTGTAACCCTTTGTCTTCGTTCTGTTTATCTCTGTGAAGTCATTACCGCTCGTCTCTTGGTCTTGACATCTGCTCCCGCTGATAAACAAATTCTTGTGGTGGAACAAATGTACGTCTGACTATGTGCCTTGTGTTTGTAATTAGCAAATACTTCCTCGCTTTAATAACGACCTTTAAAATTTTTAATAAATATATTTCATTATTTTGCCTTATATAAGAATGGCCAACGCATACACTTCTATACATTAAACCGGAGTTCAAAGAAAATTTATTTTTTTTATGAAGTGTAAATGTTTTTGGATGCGAACAAAAGACTGCAGTGTGTTGTTCGGTATAGTAAAATTAATAGGTTCATCGACATTTGTAACAGTTTTAAACATTGGAACCTATAATTATATCGTTCGTTTTATTGTTGAACACAATAATTTCATTTTTAAATATTTTCTGTGATTCAATTATTTGTATTTCATATAGTATTTAAATTTATAGGACACAAACAACACATAAATATACATATATAATAAATGTTAATTTTCCTCTAATGTAACAACGTTGCAACGATCACTAATAATTGTTTAAGACAAACTTTTAATTAAACGAGTTTATTTCTCTAAATGAAATATACAATGAAGAATTATATAAAACCGTCACTTTATGAAAACCATATAGTCGGTAAGAGAGATGAAGGAATAGCCACAAGCCAACACAATTTGCGCGCGAAGGTTTCGTTTCGTATAGCAGGGTTCCTCTTTTATAAAAAAATTACTAGCCCTTAGTCCCACGGTGAATTATAGAATTCATAATTTCATGATTGATTTTTGTATACGGCGTGTGAGACCACAGCCTTTCTTTAAGAATCTGTCACTTAACTTTTTACCAAGATATTTCCAGGAGATTTTATCAATCACAATTACAGTTATTCGCTACAAGATGGCTGTTATTTGAAAGACGGCATATAAAACATGCTGAGGATGGATATGAAAATGCAGTCTGCTAAATACCATCACACCATATAATATTTTTGCGAAAAACAGACTTCACTGAATTATTTCATAAATCAAACATTTATTTGTTTTTGCCACTTTCTTGGTATGTGCAAGACAGTTCCCCACCCATCTGAGGAATTTCAAAACGGCATGGGATAAGTATCTTTCAGAGGACTTTTTACACAGATCCATAGTTTTCCACAATTTTATTAGATAAGATTAAAATTGTCTCACACTGAGCTGAAGTAAGGCACTGTCTAAATGAGTTTTCTAAGTAATTTTAATTTACTGACTGTATCATTTATTTATTTAAAAACTAGCCGTGTGCTCGATTGGAATTCCCAGTGGCAATTCTTAGGAACCGCCCGATTTTTTCTGTAAACAAATATTGACTGAAGATATTTTAACAAAAATTTCACGTAACCCTTTAAAGGAAAATAAGACTGCTTACTACAGGAATTCGCCTGTAGGACTTAGTGATGTACCATATTTTGATTCTGGATATGGGAGTAATTCTGTCCTTGATTCATGGAATTTGCCACAAAATCTGAAGGATCTGCAAGCTAACGAATTGCACTGATAATTTATTTTTGGAATAAGAATTTTTATTTGTAGTTAATATTTTAATATTTTATTGCATACTTGTTTTTCAACAATAATATTTCTGTCTATATTTCTTCCCCACCAGTAACTATGCTCGTTTCGTAATTTTATTTTCTAGTAGGTCCGTGGCATTTCCCGTTTAATAATTCAGCTCTTGAAATCAGTCAAAACGTATTTGTATAAGGTACTCACTTTCCAAGTTCTGTAGAAACCCAAATAAATAATTACACGTTATAAACTTCAAAAATGACCCTCTTCCCATACGAACTTACGTATTGTATTTTACCCCCTTGGAGAGGGGGAGGGGCATGAATTTTCAGAGATCCTTTCTTAGTGCACACCTTCGTTGCAAAAAGTAAGGTAAGCGAGGTACGTCTCGTCGACACCGAGGTCATTAAAGACAGTGAGACACAATTTGATAAAATTGCTGCAGCTGGGATAGAAGTCTGCCATGGCCTGGATTATTGAACCATCACATCACTCGCCTGGAACGATTTCGAGAAACCATTGAAAACTGAAATCAGGATTTCCGGAGCCGAGTATCAAACACTGGTCCTCCTAAATGCGAGTCTAACGTGCTCCTTGCGCCACTTTGCTTGGTCATGTCGTTATAAAAGGAAACCCTTTGCCGAATTACATTATTTAAGACCCACCGGTTTAAGTTTCACATTGTATATGTCAGTGTTACAGTTTTATTAAGTAACTTGAAATAAATTTTCTGGTAAAAATTGTATTGCGCAATTCCATCGCTGTCAAATCATAAGGCGATAATACACTCTACATGCAATTCTCCGAGTGTGACTACCTGTAAAATCATTCGAGTCCGTTGACGGAACCGCGCCAAATCGGAAACATAAAGTTAAGAAGGTAAATTAAATTTATTGTATATGACCTTTGTTATGTTTATTTTTAAAATGTTGTCCAATAAAAATAAAAGTTTTATATATATAATTAAAAATTTCCACCAATCCATACCACATTAACTATTTTTGTACTTTATTTTACACGAACTGAAATAATGAAGTTACATATTTTACGGGATGCATTTTTTTAAGTCGGCATTGCAAGAATTCATACATAATTAATATATCATGGAAAATTACTAACCAATTCAAGTAGAACTTGACATTTCAAATTCACTGAACTAGAAAATGCTAACATGTGCGATTTACGTGGCAACACTAGGTAGCTTCCGATTCATGCTGTTGATCCTGTAGCAAATTTTAAATAATATTTATGAAACTAATCTGGGGAAAATAAATAATTTTAAGCTTCAAATACACTTATAAAATAACATTTTAACTGTTACCGTGTAATACAGCGTCACGTAATAAAATTAATATTGAACTTTTCGTAACGAAGGTCACAATTTTCCACAGATTTTGGAATACGATTATTCTTGCAATATGTCACAAAACTATATCAGTACTTAAAGTGGGTGATGAGATAACACATTCATAAAATAAAATATTTAGGTTGGTAAAATTCTAGTGTGTAGGTTATTTACTAATACGAATCCACATGCCCAATTTCGAATGGTAATTACGATATCCAAGAAAATTATTTTGTTTTATTGAAACTTTCGTATGTAACCACAGAATAATTGATTTGTTTTGTGATGTAGCCTTTTCGACCTTTACTACATACTATCTCTTTATATTTCACAAGCATAGGAATCTATCCATATAAATTTTAATTTTTTGTCGTTTTGTATGGTAGCGTTTACAGGAATACAGATAAAATTTATGTCATCTTTTGAATGTAATATACCTATTTTCATTAAATATTACAGGAATAATTGTTATTGTAGGCAATATTTTAATACAAGATTATAATGATGCAGACAATTGAAAGATAGGATAGGTATTGCCTATCTACAGAGAAAGATTTTGGTGAAAATAATTCTGCAACAATTTGTTTCAATGCCTTATGTGCATATCTGTTTCTCTGCTTCATGGTCAGTGATTGGCTGTTTTTAACTTGCGGCGTCCGGGGCTCCTACCCGCATATCACGGACGTGTGGTGTCGCAATAACATTGTTCTGGTTGGTGCAGTCAAATGATCCACGCCTCTGCCCTATTATATTCAGCCAATAACCACTAACCAGAGTTGCAGGAGTGCACGTAAGGCATTGAAACAAGTTGCTGCAAAATACTTTTCACCAAAAATGACTGCCTCTTCTTATCTTCCAATATATTACAATCTAAATATAGTAAGTAAGTTGTGACATTAATTTGTAACACATTTATTTCCCTATGCAATAAACGATTATGGGCTTGAGTCCGGTGGAAAAGTTTTATATTATACTTGTATCATGGAGTGCTACAAACAAACATTTCAAAATATTTCTAATACGTGTTATAGTTACCTCGCTGCTACCTAGGTGTTTAAACCAAGCACACTTCGTACAGTTATAAACTACGTGACAGTAAATTAATTTTCGAATATAATTATATATATATATATATATATATATATATACACACACACACACACACATATATTCAGTTTTCATATCCATATCCATGATTTTGTAGCGAAAATAATTTTGTACCAATTTGTTTCAGTGGCATTACGTGCCAATGGGCAGCCCATGCTTCGTGATTATTGGTAATTTAATTCTTTTTTTTAGTTCTGACAATTCTCTAATTTGACTGCACCAATTAGAATAAGATTATTGTGACACCATACGTCTGTGATGTACTAGTTGTGCCGCAAAGACAAGTGAAAGTTTAAACATCCAGTAACTGACCAAGAAACAAACTTCCAGCTGTGTGCATTAAGGGCGTGGTCTACCGCAATTTTCATCACAATTTTTTTATTTTCTATTTGTACCAGATATTTTTTTTTTATTTTAGACACAAAATGTGACTAAACTTGGCTGTTATAAATTTTTTTTTATCTCTCATAGTTTTCGCGTAATGGCTTGTTAAGGGTGCGGTTCACCTCAATTTACGTCTTTTTATTTTTATATTTGTATCAGATAATTTTTTTCTTATTTTAGACATAAATTGTGACTAAATCTTCCTCTTCAAAAATTGTTGTATCTCTCATAGTTTTCGCGTAATGAGTCGTAAACGTCAAAATTTGCTCTTTACGTTTGTATATACGCCACTAAAACCATCTGACATACCGAACAGAAAAAATTCACAGTGTATAAAAATTTTATAGGCTATGAAATGACATATATAAAAACAAAAATAAATACGGTTTTGTATTTTTATTTTAAATTTTGCTTTTAAAAATTCAGCATTTTCATTAGGTCCAAAAATACTTTATTTTTTGTTTTTATATACGTCATTTCATAGCCTACAAGATTGTTATACACTGTGAATTTTTTCGGTTCAGTATGTCAGTTGGTTTTAGTGGCGTATATAAAACCGTAAAGTGCAAGTTTTGATGTTTACGACTCATTACGCGAAAACTATGGGAGATACAACAATTTCCTAAGAGCAAGATTTAGTCACAATTTATGTCCAAATACGAAAAAAAATTTGGTACAAATATAAAAATTAAAAAAAGACGTTTAAAAATGAGATGAACCGCGCCCTTAAAGTAATATTTTGCATGTTTCCGTTTTAACGACTATACTGAAATACCAAACTAAAAAAAAAATCACAGTGGATTAAGACATTGCAGGCTACAATGTCATGCTCATAAAATAAAGAATAAAAATTATTTGAATTTTAAAAAATATATTGATTTTTAAATTTTTTATTTTCAGTTTCAGCATTATTTTTTGTTCAAATAATTTTTATTCTTTATTTTATGAGCATGACATTGCAGTCTGCAAATTCTTTATCCACTGTAATTTTTTTATTGGTACATCGAATGGTTTTAGTGTAGTCCTTAAAACGGAAACATGCAAAATATGAATTTATCAAGCCATTACGCGAAAACTATGAGAGATAAAATAATTTCATAAGAGCCAAATTTAGTCACATGTTGTGTCTAACATAAGAAAAAAATATCTGGTATTAATAAAATTAAAAAAATGGTGATGAAAATTGCGTTAGACCGTGCCCTTAAGTCACTGACACCAAATGGTACAAAAATCTTTTCGCCACAAAATCGTGGATTTTATTGTAGTGACATAAAATGTTAAAAATCTCCAGTAGGATAAAAAAAGGCAAAATTATTTTCCCATTGATTTTGTAAATGTACCATTCTGCCATTGATACGAAGTTCCAAAAGCTCGGAAAATCCTTCAAACTTAGCAAAAAATTTGGCATATGAAATGCCTTAACTAGTTTATACCTATACCTAAACAGTCGAGAGAAAGGTGCGAGGTAGATAAAAGTGAGGATGCATGGAATACATTATTAGCGGTTATGCTCGGGAGCTTTTACACTGTAAAAAAACATTCGTAAACAGTATTGAAGGTTCTTAACCCATTGACAATACGGAACACTAATAACAATTCAACTTGCAAAGACAGCAAATATTTACTACTTTTTCTATAAAAGGTTGGTAAAATCTGTATATATTTGACTGTTCTCTTAAAATGCATAGGATCAATACCATTGATGGATGGGATACAAATTTCCATGCAATTTTTTTATGCTTAGTGCTGTATCTTTTAAAAAAAAAATTACTACGATGTAGACTCGTCATTTAGCCTGCGGCAACAGACTGGCGTGCTGCTGAATGGAGCTACTCGAGAGCAGTACTTGGAACGTCGTGTAGTGGGGTTGAAGCTGCAAGGGGAAGGAGGTAGGCGTGGTTAGAAGGGAGAAAGGCGCACACCACACAGTGGTTACTTGAATTATTAACCCGACGTGTGCAGCCGGTCTCCTCGCGGCACGTGCATGCTGTGGCGTCTTTTAACGAGGCACAACTGCTGCATCCCTTCCAACCCCTCTCAGCCGTGTGCACCAGCCCCTGCCTCCTTCGGCAACCCTCAACCCTCCTTCTCTCACCTTCACCCTCTGGGCCGGGCGGAACTACCCCCTTCCCTCCACAGCCAAGGCTCACAATGGCCCCCGACGTGAACCGCCACGCAGCGCAGGGCAATATCGGTTTCCGATCCCCGCACGTGGAAAACATTTGCGAAGTAGAAAATTCAATCCTTTAAAGTGGCCCGGCTAGTAGTTTCTGGTGTTGCCGCCGTTACGTGCTTCCTTTTGTGGTTTTTAATTCGAACATGAACCGGCGTGTGTGTAGGCTGTTTCCGCGTTCAGTGTTTTGCACACACTTATCTTCTTTCAGGAGTCAATTTCTCGTCGGTATTCATTGCTCAACTGTATGTTCCGATATCTACTATTTACTTATAATTGGGACTTATTTTAATACGACATGCAAATAACAGTAGTTATTAATTTGCCTAAGATATTCAAAACTCGGTTTAAAATAATTTAACGATTTCATTAATCTTATATAAACCACTCTGAAAGGGTAACAAACATTAAAGTGAATCTTACGCGGACATATTTAATTTACAGTAATTTACCTGCTATAAGTCTTATTTATTATTTACTGTGGTATTTTTTATATTAGCGAAGATAATCCATCAGTCTTTTCTTACGCTTAACAACTATTGCATTACTTCCGTATTACGCAATACAATACGTGTTACAAAAATACATAAACTGGATAGTTATTCTAATAACAGACACATAATAAACAAAATAATTAGTAAGCAGAATAAGATTAAATAAAAAAGACAAGTTACAAATTTCATGATACAGACCAACAGTGTGTGCAAACAATAATAAGAACTTAATTGTAGGGAAGGAGATAGAAATTGTTCATTATACGAATCCTCACATTACTGCGCCACTGACCCTACTATATTGCATTGTGTTTACGTTTGAGATGTTTACTAACAGCTGTACTAAAATTCGTAAATCATCTTATATTTCTAAAACTGTGCCCCAAACATTTCACTCACGAATAGTGTTAACTACAAAAAATCTGACATATTTTTGAACTTATGGATGGGTATGGGCAGTATGTTGTTGGACTTATGGACGTGTATGGACAGTATGTTGTTGGACTTACGAATGAGTATGAACAGTTTGTTGTAGGCCTAATGGATGGGTACGCACAATTTGTTGTTGGACTTATAACGAGTGCTCTTCATATGCAATGAACTGAGAATTTGAAAGCGATCAAATAAATACTGATGAGATCAGTGTTCTTTATAAAAGAGTGAGGGAGCGAAGACTGCGTCTGCGATTTAATTTTAGCCAGGGAGGGTGGGTTAGTGTAGTACCTACTAATGTGGTCACTAAATTTAGCACAGAAAATTAAATGAATGAAAGTATTTTGCAGTAGCTGAAGTCTTGCACACAGGTCAGGTGATATATTACTGTAAACGACATCACAATAATGTATAATTGGATCAATAACACTTTTAAAGTGCATTATTTTAATATGTTGTCATGGATGAAATTAATTATTTCTGCATATTCCTAACATTCCTTTTTTTTTTTTTTTAGTAATTTCAATTATTTAGTTTATCCTATATCTTACTTTACTGGGCGTATTAACATGTTCATCTGCTACATAAATTGTCATTCATAGATAATATAAAGCTATGCATTATCTAACAATACGGAATGCGAAGTATGCTAACATTTCGAAGCACGGAATTTCAAAGATATCTATACACCCTTTTAAACATTGTAGCAGTATCCATTTTGAATAAAGAAAATTGTTGTGCACAATCCGATATAAAATATTTAGTTCAATTTATTTCCGTAAATAATTTTATTATACACAATTTTTTTTTGTCTGCTACAAAGGAGTGAGAACTAAATATGCACTTAATTTGTTATTGAATTTCAAATATACTTTGGTTAAATCGAAAAGTATTACATAATAATTACAAGCATAAAGGAACTTTGAAGTGATTTTTCTACTAATTTAGCTCAGTTGTAAATAAGATGTGATTTGGTGTATGAAGTACAGGATTAGCAAAACAGATATGAAGGTTTAAATATTTTAACGCTCTGTTAAATAAGCATTAAATGCACTTAATTAACAATTCATACAAAAAAATCGTAAATTCTATTGCGAGTATTTACGGTATAAGGAGAGTCATGAAAAAGACCTGCCTGGTGGAGAAGCGTGGTCGTGTTTCATGGAAAGTAACACTACACCCGAATATACTCAACGAACACGTTGCACTGACATACCTACAGGAATTATCCATAGAGATGATGGTATATCGTGAAAATGATTTGTGCCAACATATCCTTGGAAACACTGCCGTTTCTTGCATCATTCATAATGGACGGCTTGAAAAGAGGCGGAGCTTCAGTCAGGTGTGGGATACAATTAATATCTCCATGGATACCGCAGCCTAACATAACCTTCATTTAGCTGTTTGGCTTCACATGTCCCGGATGAGATGTACGTCAAGAAAATTGATAATTTGTTTGAAATTTGCAGTTTTTTCAGGCAAACATTTATCATATGTATTTGCGTATCTTAACCATGAAATTGAAATTAATATTTTTTACCCTTGCGTGCAAATCTATGAATGCGCAACATTTTTGCTTTCTGCAACTACCAACTAACAAATCAGCATGTTTGCAAACAAGATTTGTTTCCCACAGTAATTTTCCCCTGCGGTGACGTCAGGGAGCGTGTACTTCAAGTCGTCCATTCAATAATATACTTCTGACACAACGTAGCTGTCAGCCGACCATTAACAGGCATCAAATATTACAATATCAGGATTTTTTTGGCTCATTCAAATAGGATAACAGCTCCAAGTACAAGCTAAAGCCAGAAATCTTCTGGTAAGTTGAACGTGTTTTGAAATACAGAAAATAGTCAAGTTTTCCCGCAATAAACCATCATCTATAATTAACCAATAATAAACTGTGTCTGAAGTTGTGTTACAAGAGAATTCGTTCGTCAACACTTGAACGCAACTGGCTAGAGGTATACTTGCACCTACCAGTCAAATGGTTCCACTGACAACTCGGAGATGTCTATAGTCAAGCTTTTCACCGCTTCTCTTTGAGCACATATTCACGCTTCTATGGTGGTTCTGCCATATTATTAGTAGATACATGCAGGCAGAGACGTGGCAGCAGACTTAGGGCCGTATCTATAAACACAAGGTACTACATATGTGCTACCATCTCAGGTCGCAGAAAAGCAAGGGTCGAGACCTAACGCGCGCCCGTATTCCTAAACGTCCTGAGATGGTATCGAATAAGTCACGTATTATTATTTACCGTCCCGTGTGCGGTTACAAACAAATGAAAGCGACACTGGAAGTGCTTCTTTACAGAACAAGTAGCACTGATTTTCAACAGCAATTTAACAGAAATACGTTTATTTTTTTTATTTATAATGTAATGCATTACAATTTAAATCGTTTTAAACAAGAAGTAATCATAAATATAATAATATCGATTAAAAAGTACCTTATAGAATTTTCGAAATTTAAGTATTAAAATTAAATGACAATCTCGTGAAAACATTTCATTATTTCGGAAACTATTAACGCAGATTAAATTCAACGAGCTGTACACATAAAAATATATATAAAAGAAATTCGTTTTATTTTACTAGTGAATAATAATATTTCGGAATTTAATTTAAAAAATATTGGATTGTTTGTAAATAACAACGCAGTGAAAACTTCTGAATGTAAGTTAAACGTATCGCATCTCACAAATATGTGTTTAAATCAACAGTATATAAGAATTGCATTTGCATATTTTCTAACTAAGCCAGTTTACAAAAGGTGCCTATTGATCGTACGTCTAATATTCTTTCGATTTTTGAACATTAAGAACAAAAAAGTGAAGTCACTCATTCCGTACATTAGACGTTGTATTCTTAAATACCGACTGCAATTTACAGGGGGGAAAATTTTATATTCATAAACAATGGTTTATTATTCACGTCAACGTATTATTTTTATTTTTGAATAATTTTAATGCTTAGAAACTGTATTTATGTAAATAAACATTAATATCATTTTTACGTTATTGTGCTAAACAATATAACAAAAGTAAAAAAAAAATCAGATTAACTTGGATTCAAACCTAAATAAAATAATTACCTGTCCGAAGCCTGAGCATCTGAGCTACCGTATTTCTTTCTTAATTGTGTCCAAAAAATGTACCTTTACTTTTATGCTTTGAAAATCACAAATTGGTTGATTTTGTACTCTTTGGGCTTGGGTTGTTATTTAGTATTTCTACTGCCACAAAGTTTCATTTTCTGCATGGTTTGAATGTTTTTTGTTTTCTCTTTTATTATTATAAACTATATTCGTCCAGCAAGCGGTAAAATACGTTGTAACGTGTGTAGCCATCTCTAGGGCTAAGTGTACTGCGCATGCGTAATTATATTAGGGCAAGGAAATGTCACAGATTTGTCACGAATAAGCAATGTCCTGAACCTAAACCCTTATACAAACGTTTAGGAATGCCGGCCTTAGTCTCCAAACTGCTGCAGGCTTGTCCCATCTCGATTATTAGCCGACCATATCGTGGCCTGCGGAGAATGCTTTCGTCCTTTAATAAATTGTTCAACTTTAGAATGATTAACGTCATTGAACGCCGTCTATCACGTGAATGACTTCATGTAGAAGTTTGTGACCATTGTATTCACAGATATTACTGTGGTATATATGTACCGTCAAACGGGGTTACTTTGTGAAGGTATAGGTGACATTGTGTCATCAAAAAGTTCTATATTTAGGTTATTTGAGTGAGAAATAAGTAACTTTATCATAGTACTATAAACGTTTTACCTAAACCACCGATTAAACTTTTAATTTTCTTACTAAACACCTACAAAATAAACCTTTAAGTGTTACAAATACACCAGTACCTGGCACAAAGTAACCCCACTTGACGGTACATGTTAGTTCCTTCCAGTCTGTATCCCAATAGCAAAACAAATATTTATGATATCTGATAAGTAGTATTGAGTATGACTAGAGATGATGGTATATCGTGAAAATGTTTTGTGCCAAGATAGCCTTGAAAACACTGACATAACGTAGCTGTCTGCAGACATCAAATATTACAATATCGGGATTCTTATTGGCTCAGTCAAATAGTGCAACAGCTCCACGTACAAGCTAAAGCCAGTAATCTTCTGGTAAGCTGGACGTGTATTGAAATACATCAAACAGTCAACTTTTCCCGCGATAAACCATCATCTCTAAGTATGACGTTCCTGTAAGGTGACAATTTCACGTATATATCGTAGCATTCTGCATTTAAGCCTGCCGAGTGTGTTCAAAGAATGAGATCTCGCTAATAATAACATCACCCTGAACCACAATTTCTAGTGTTTCAAGTGGGTTCGTAAGCTCAAATACTACACGCACTACAACACACCAAATGCGTTATTGGTAGGGTTGCGTCGATTTCACGGGTTCACTTGACAGCAGCCTAGGTTTCTCAGTCCCGTACACGCACTGGCTACATTCAATTATTCATTGGCGTAAACATTGAAAGCGGGTAGCAAGCAATAGTTGTACGAATTATTTCCTTATTTACTGCTTGTAGTCATCAAATCATTTCGTGACAGCTGCCAGCTAATCACAGACGTGATGATGAAGTATACATTCTTGGCGTCCAACATGACCTGGAAAGTATCTGCGAAATTGACGTACCTCTAGTCATCAGTAATTAATATCAGGTGACATAGTTATTCGTTGTGAAGACGACAGTTTTTGTCCTTGAGGACAAACTGGTCACCAATTTCGGCATGAGACCCACATGCAAAGCTCAAGAACCTCTTCCGAACATTACTATCATTCCACGGCATTGTTTCATGAACACGAGTGATCTAGTCTTTCAAGCATTTTTCTGGTCGAAGGTTTGTACTTTCATAAACGTACAAATGATCGCCACAGTAAAGACGCTTACTCACTATTTGTCATAGTTTACGTCATCACCTCGCATACTGACGTGTCCGGGTGCAGACCCACGCAGATCTCCTCCTTAAAAGGTCCCAGGCAAAATACGAACATCCTCGGGTTAATAGCGCCGTTCTGTAACTGTATAACAGGTGACGACAACTAGTGGACTTTACAGGCATTTTCATGGTCCTGATTATGTTCGTTACTGATACCACCGCAGCGCTCAGCCGCCAGACGATACTGCTGGCGTGTAAATTTATTATGAAAACGCTTTAAAAATTATCCCCTCAACTGAGTGTAAGCTGACGTCCGAGTGTATTTTTTAAACCTCCGATGGGCCGTAAAAATGGGAATAAATTGTTAACGGTTTTCCTGTCAAAATATCTGTAAATATTTCAGCTACACAATACCACACAGAATGTGACACTAGTTGTACCGATGCGCCAGCTTTCCAATACAGTCTACAAAAAACTTTTTCGCTTGACTACCGAACATTGTTCGTTTTAACATTATGGACGTGGGACACGTACGATGTGTTACAAACATTATTGCAGCTTCGTTTCTTCATGGGATGCCAATGAAGCAATACTGCCCTGCTTAGAAAGAAGTAACTACAGAAAAAAATAAAAATTGAGGTTTTTGCTATCTTTGGATTCGTCTTGAAATACGCCATCGTTTACGCACCGAAAATGCAGTAAAATAAATTGTACTTTGGAACTGTACGGAGAAAAGATGTACTGCCTTTGTAGATTTTACAAGTTTAACAATGACAGAAGGCAGTGAGTGCATATTCCTCGTGTAAAAATCAGTAACTGAAATGAAACTGCTTTCTTAATTTGTAATTTGATGGTGGTATTTTAGGTTGTACTAGAAACCATACTGTAACTTTGAGTCCATTTATATGTATTTATTCAATAACGGGTACATACATTGTTAAAAAAAACACCTGTTTTAAGTTGCTTTATGTCAAGAAGGCCAATTTAATTTTTTATTTTTTTTCAGAAATGGATTTTAAGAACATGTTTGCACTATAATAACATATTTTCAAACCCATTCGGTATTGATTAATTGAAGGGATTGAGACATATCTTTAATTTTTTTTTCTAAATTGTGCTGTTGCTGTAGTTACTCCTTTCTTTATAAGCAGGGTAGGATAGCCTCCAACCCCCAAATTACTGCTCAAAAGTTTCCGATGGGGAGTGAGTGTTTGATCACCCTCCTGTCATCCCACATATGGCACCATGTGACTTCCGCCATGTCTCGACATTTATAACACATGGCTGGGAGAACAATCCTTCAACAGCAATGTCGAACTGGCAACTCTCTTTGCAGAAGCTGGTGCAATGGTACAAGTGTCTCAATCTACATGGTGATTATGTTGAAAAGTTGTTGTAAGATGTAGTACGTATATTTTGACAGTTAAAGCATTTTACAATTCATTTGTCAAGTGAACTAAATATATTCCCAGAACGTAATGGGCACATTACGACTTACCCACTACGCGTTGCGGGTAAAAATGTCGGCCAGTGAACGAATTCGAAGATAGCGAGTAACATATAGGCTATAACGAGCGCAGGAACACCGAGGATGCTGACTGCAGGCCAACTCCGTCGGTCATCCGGCCTATAGACACTGTTCGTGTTGGTGAGCTAACGTACTCTCGTGCGACCCCAACTGAGTGCCGACGGTTCTGTAATTTGGCGGTAAGCCTCTTGGACCTCAGTTCCAAATACAGGCATTCCTCCACTTTCTTACATAATGTATTCTTGAATATAGTGCATGAAAGTCGAATGCATTACAGTTGATTAAAACACTAGGATGTTGTAGATAAGTATAGATGATGACTTCACACGGGAAAACTTGACTGTTTGCTGGATTTCATCTCACGTTCAGCTTACCAGACGATAACTGACTTTAGTTTGTACTTGGGCCTGTTACACTATTTGACTGAGCCTACAAGAATCCAGATATTGTAATATGTAATGCCTGTTATTGTTCTGCAGACAGCTACGTTGTCAGACGCATATCAGCGAATCATATATGTTGCAAGAGACTACAGCGTTTTCAAGGGTATGTTGGCACAAAACATTTTCGCGATATACCATCATCTCTATAGATAGGGGTTACCATTCAATAAAAAAAAAATCCTTCAGTAACAAATAATCATAACGAAATGTTGGTCTTATGTTACTGAGTTACACGTAGGCTTATTGTTTTAAATGGTTCACGTTCAAAAATTCACATGTTCCTAGTAGTGTTAACTAGCTTGAAAATAACGTTATGATTTTTTTTTACTGAGTTAATGTTTCCGGAAAAAAGAACGTAAAATATTTTTTAACAAGGACATGTATTTTATGCGAGAGTAATTAATGATAGTTGATGTATAGTTTTTAAATAATTATTTTTTTATCTTGCTTTTATTCAAGTAGTAAAATTTTTGATAATTTTTTTTCGATGGCAGTCTCTACATTTTTAACTGATTTCGCAGTATTATATATATATATATATATACAGGATGTCCAGAAACTACTGTATAATTAGCACACCACATGAGTAGGGACATGCAAAATTCGCGTTATTTTCTGACAGCTGACTAGACCCCAAGTGACTATAGGCTAGTTCGACGTCTCCCGCTGGCCGATATTGCCGTGAATTGCCGTGGAGAATGCTTACACGGTACAGAGACCAATATCTGTAAAGACGAACACACGTAAATGACAACACACAAAATTACGGTAGAGAGACCAATATCTGTAAAGACGAACACACGTAAATGACAACACACAAAATTACGTGGCAAATTGAATCTCACATTGTGCTCTGTTATGTATAGGAAAGTGGAGTTTCGTCTGCCACCAAATGATAACGCGAATTTTGCATGTCTCGAAACATGAGTCCTGGGCTTAATCTGAAGATGAAAATGTAAGAGGCAAACTTTTTACAACTTTTTCCTTACACAATATGGCAACACTGCGCGGAGATAGGAGTTAGTCCTCTCTTGAGCTGAACAGCGCTCCACAGATATTATACTATTACTGCTGGGTGTGGGTTGAATCTCGGTCAGTCCAACTATTTTTTTTTTTTTTGCAATTAGTTATGACAGAAGTAAGAATACTAGGGCATAAAATAAACAAGTACTGTACGGTCATTTATCACTGTTAAATTAGGTGTTTTACTAGGTCGTCTGTCAGTATTGATGAAGGTCAACCTGCAACAGTACACTGAAAGAAGGTTAGACTTGTGAGAGGACATCAGTAAGTTCCCTGGAAGAACATTGAGTTTGTCATATTCCCGCTACAAATGTGGATATTTCTAGTGTTTGCAAAATAAATTGATAAAACGACAATTTCTAATTTAATGTGTAAATTGTTACTTGATTAAAATAAAGGATAATTGTGAGGCTTAAATAATAACTATCTATATTCGTTGCATATTCAGTTAATTTATAAGTTTTTTGAACCATGTGATTTGCTGTGTTATAAAAAGAAGCTACAAATAAATTAATTTGCAACAATGCTGCTACAACACTTTTACCATACCGTCTATCAATTCAAATTACACACTCAACTATCGCGCATGCTCTTAATTAAAATTGATGGCAGAATTAATCAATTGGCATTAATTAATCAGTGGTAAATGGCCATCGCGTAACCAAACTCATAGTTGAAACGGTGCATGAGAATCCTTGTAGCGGCGCAAGGTCACATGGAACTAATCGCGGTGTTTGTATATTTACACCTTAAAACAATAAATAATACAAAATTATGCTGAACAGGCGTTTTATATCATTTCTATAGAGTTATTGATATTAATTTCCTGTCGCTGCACTTAATATGCGAAAGTTTAATCATTTTTGCATAAAATGTGCTACATTGCATTAAATAATTTATACGCAACCTGTTATTACTTAAATTTTCAATGCAAAAATGTTAACATTTTATTTAATAGCCACATGACATTGTTAAGGTTTACAAGTAGGGGATTATGGGAAGGATACCAACGCAGTATGTTATGGGTAGAAGCACGATTATTTCGCATATTGATTCTAGATCAGGTTGAACGTCAATAACGTATACTTCACACTTCGTTCTGTGGTTAGACAATAGCGGTTTCAACACACATTTAACGACTGCAAGGTTTATAAATGAGGAAATAAGTCGTGGAGATATCACGTGCTACACGATTGTACTGACAATAGCCAGTGAATACGCGAAATACTCGTGCCTCTAGTTATGAGGCGTTCCCTAAATGCATTTGAAATGCATTGCAACGAAATTCGATAGTAATAATAATAATAATAATTATTATTATTATTACTTTGCCGAAAATACCGATCACGCAATATATATTTTTTAAAATTCGGCACGCTTTGTAGGGATACGATTTTCAGCCTCTCAAAAAGATAAACACGAGTTTTCTAGGCATATGTTTATGAAAAATGCTCCCCTGATACGAAAATCACAAGAATTGATAATTCATTTGATTTTAAACATTTCTTTAAAAAACTAAATGGTACCTGCATATACTCCTATTGGAAAATAAATAACAGTTGAGGGGAGGGGAAAGGGTTTTACGGACCTGTAAAAACGAAGTCTCAGTGAGTCTTAATGAGAGTGAAGATAAGTGAAGTGACAGCACAACGTCCATGCCAATGCAGAATTCAAACCCGGGACCCTTCGCACCGTAGACAGGCACCTAATCGACTAAGCTACAGAGGCCACCTATGAACAGCTCAGCAGAGCACAATATTTGACTGACATGCACTGTACGTAGACATGATTCTACATTGCTATGGACGTCATTGGCGTTAATTTCTGACAGCAATATAGTCTATGAGGTGCTATTAAGTAGGGAAAAGAATCATTCGTGAGTTCAATGACCGACCTGTTAGAATCCAGTGTTCTATACATACTCGAGCCCGTCTATTCGTTCATTGTTTGTTGTTCCAGTGAGTAGCAGCTAATAGACAAATGGTCGGGGCTTGTGTGTAAATAGGACAATGGATTATAACACGCATGACATTGAACTCGCAAAATATTCCTTTCTCCAGTGGCGGCTCGTGGGTTGTTGCCAAGAGCTGTACAGGGTTGTGCGCTGGTTAACTCTACAGCCACTGACACGCTGATGTGCAGGTGCCACTTACTACTGAGTGGTTACATAAAATCTAGTAGCCGAAAAATATTTCATGGTCGTTGGTCTACGGCGCGTTTATCAAGAGTGTACAGTTTCGACTGTCTGCAGCCCCACCTAGCACACTCTAAATCTGAATTAGTGAATATTCACTGATTCACGCTAATGTACGGAGCAGTTTCAACAATTTGAATAAGTGAAACTAGTCATTGTTTAATTTGTAAATATTCACTGATTTCCTTTAAGAGTGCCAACATCTCACAAGTGAATCAGTGAATATTCGCCGGTTTTTCCAGTTGTTTTCAAAGAACAATTTACACTTATTGAATCAGTGAAAAATTCCTGGAATATATGTGGACATTCACTATTTAACTTGTGGAATGTTGGCACTCTTTATCGGAACCAGTGAATAGTTACCGATTTCACAGTGGTTTCTCACTGATTCATTTTGTTGAAACTACTCCATCCATCGGCGTGAATAAGTGAATATTCAGAATTAGTGTGCCATCAACCCACGAGCCGCCACTGACTTTCTCTAGTTATAATTAGAGACCGGGAAAACTAGTCGGTTCATTAACCTGTAGGCTAGCCTCCAAGAACATGTGTGTATTCAAGCAGACATTATCTGCTCACTGGATGCTCGATGACGCAGTGATATGGGCCTGCTTCTAGTTGCTTCTGTACTATTGGCTAAGCGACTTCCAGGAAGTGTGACACGGGCCAATTGCGAAAGTGATACGAACTTACAGTTTCTGGAATTCTAGCTTGGGGCCAAAAGAAAACGCGAATTTTTTAGGTCTCTAGTTATAAGTTCGCTTCATTTTTATTTGCCGAAAATGTCTTGGCCTACCGCTGAAACAGCTTCTAGCCAATAATTAGAAATCCAACGTTAGTGTCACCAATTTTCTACACAGGGCTTACACACGCAACTCTCATCACGTAGACATTTTTACTCAATTATCTCTCAGACTGTACTCGTGTATATACAGGACCCTGAAGTTTAGCCTGTCACCTAAGTAACGAGTATTATTATTATTATTTTGTTTTAATGCCTTACTTTCACAGATGCAGCCCTACTTCATAGCTAGAGGCTTGAAAAATTCGGGTTTAATTTTAGGAACAAGCTATAATTCCAACTACTATAAGTTCGTGTTAATTTCGTAACTGGGTCTCGACTCTTATGACAGTTCCCGAATGCCACTGAGCCAATAAAATAAACGTATCTAAATGAAGGCCTATACCATTGTGTTAACGAACAACTAATGAGCAGATATTGTTTGTTGAGTACATATATATTCTTGGAGACTAGCCTACGGGTCAGTGAACCGACGAATTTTTCACGTCACTATTCATAGCTATTGACAACGTGCATTTGTGCACAGGCGTCACTCATTTAACTGCGCCAACCATCAGTGACGGATTTAGAAACATATATTTTTTTTTTTGGGGGGGGGGGTTACGTGATTTTATGAATTGTAAAAATTACCGGCCATCACAAAAGTGTGGTTGTTTACTTTTGAAGAACACAAGACATATTAAAGGTACTTAAATCATAAAGCAACAAAACTCCAGTTTCCTTGAGGTGACCGGACATCATGCGACACTATGCGTATACTATTAGCGGGCAGATACCAAAATACGTTAAGAGTTAAAAACAGCCAATCACTGGCCATGAAGCAGAGGTGCAGATGTGCGCATGAGACACTGAAATAAAATGTTGCATAATTATTTTCAGCAAAAATCACTGCCTCTAAATATGCGTTTATAAGGACCCCTGAATTTCATGAAAAAAAAAAAAATATTAACATATTGTTTCAGTGCCTTACGTACACATCCACAGCATTGCTTTATTCTCTGAGATTGGGTGGTTTATCTCTCACACGTCTTAGGAATCGACCAGCAAATCGCAGACGTGTGTTGTAGCAGTAACATTGTTCTGATTGGGCAATCAAATGAGAGCCGTCCTGCACAAATATACACTCTGCCAAAAAAAATACTAAGCTCAAATGCAGAAGTGCACATCGGGCACTGAAACTACTTTGTGCAAACCATTTTTCTTTAAAATCATCAGTCCTTTTGCATTACGCTTACACTATTCAGCGTCAATTTAAAATCTTCATCGATGTTGTGCCTCACACACACACACGCACGCACAAATGCCACTAACCCAACCTTAACGTAATGTCATACTCTTGGGGTTTAATTTCCCATTTAAAAATAATTTCATTATTTAAATTGAGATTAATACATATTTTATATCACATTTTGGCAATAGGTAGGGCTATGAATAGAGACATGAACTTTTCGCGAAAA